>BQNB010034402.1:8219-51627 GCA_026074375.1 Tanacetum coccineum
AAAGCTTCCAAGCTTATAACCCAAGATTAGGTTTTCAAAACCCTAATCCTTCCTTTTTCTTCTTATTACTTGAAAATGATGAACCAATGCTTCCCAACACCTTAGAATACCTTAAGTATGTTGTGTATAGGGTTGTATATACTTAGAAAATCAAAGTATGGATTGTGTATTAAAGGGGTAATGTGCCGTGGGATTTGGAGAAGAAAAGAGAGAAAGAAATGAAGTTTTGATAAGTGTAGAAGTATGTAAACATTAGCCATGCATGCATGCTTATTTATAGTATAAATATCTTGCTAACTTAACCCTAGTTACTTTCTAACCCTAGTTAAGTTAAGCATGACAAGTTGGAAAAATGTGTAAGACTTACTTTATGTAATATCTAGATATTATGTAGATATTATTTACAACTTGAAACTCTTGGTCTAATCTTCAAAATTTCGGCATTATATATATATATATGATGTAATTTTAATTATTTTGAGTATTGGGTATAATCGTGGGTATTTGTTTAGGCGTAGTTAGGTTTTTGAACTTCCGGGTATGCCTAAACGTATTTTATTATGAAACGTAAGCATTTTACGTAGCCAATAAAAATAAGATGAACAAAGTTATTAATTATCCTCATAATAATCATATAACACTTGCTTGATGTAAACATTTAATTGTTTAATGCCCGTTTACATTGTATGATCATTTTCAGTTTACGCGATTTAACTTAAAGTTTACGGTTTAAGAGCAAACGCGTAAAACCCTAAAAATAAATTATGAATTTCATAATGTCATACAATGACCTAAAATACGAGGTGTTATACATAAGATATTAAATTGGCATAGACGTCTGGACAAACGCGAGTGTATAGAAAGGATACCATCGGTAACAATCTTAATACTACCTTACCCCTAATATGGTTGATCCCTCTTAAGATATTTCAATTGCATGTAATATACTCTTTGGGGCCTTATAATAGTCTTCATACTACCTTACTTGTGCGTTGACTTAACGAAATATTACATAGACGACCGGTTCGTGTAATTCGTTCATGACTTAGGAAATACTTACACAGATCATCACAAGTATGACAAAGCAATATGATTAAGAGAAGCAATTTGATGAGTAGTGCATGATTAAGTAAATATGTTCGTTTATCATATAAGTTATCACCAAAGTAGTTTAGATTATAATTTCGTTTAATTAGATAAAATAAACCAATCTCTCAAACCATATGATTTTACTTGTTTTCTATAAAATAAAAATACAAAAAGAATCTTCTCTCAACCTCGTAGACCTCTGTTAGATTCTGTTCGAGCCTTCCCAACCTATTCCCCTAGATAACGATAACAACCCCTGAGTCTTGCCTATACTACACTGCAACGATTAGGTGCACTGCTTAGGGAGTTGTAAAACTTCTTGTTGAAGTCTAAAGACAACACCATCAAGTTTTTGGCGCCGCTACATGGGGAATAGTTAGGTTTTGACCATTATTTAACTTAGGTCTACTCGCTTGATTCCTATCAAGTGAGAATTTTAATTTTAGTAATCAGCTTTCTTGTTGTCTATCTTTTCTTTGTGTTATTTGTTTTGTAAATCTTTTCGTTGACCTCAATGGGAGACGAAAATCCTATCCATACTCTTGGAGATTACTCCAAACCTAGCCACGAGGGCTACATAAACACCATTGAGCTCCCCAAAGGGAACAATGTGGTGTCTGTCACAACTCGAAACTTTCGGATCAGTAACTTAGCCGTTTTTGTTAAGTATTTTGAATTTTATAAGTTTCGTTTAACTTTTACGTGTTACCGGGAAGTTGTCTCGTTATTTCTTGAGAATCGTCTCCGGGAACAAACCGTATTCTATTTTATCGTAGTCTTTCGGTAGTGATTTTGTTTTTACGTTTTTAATTGATATTTATAATTTTAGAATCTTTCGTATAGTCGTTAATCATTTTTGTTATCTACGTAATCGGTTAAGTATCATAATGTATGCATACATGGGAACCTTGGAAATTAATTCATATGCATGTACTAGCTATCCTAAAATGTTGGAGACCAAATTGGTCCCCCTTTACCCTTGTTGATTGATCGGACCCCCCATCCACATGCAAGACATGCCAAAAATTTGAATGTTAAGGTTTTAAGGTCCATGTTCATCTTTGTTTTATACACAACATCTCCATGTGCTAGCCTTTGAAAGTTTGAGACCATTTTGGTCCCCCCTTTGGCTTGGTTGCGTCTGATCCCAACAACCAACACACCCTTGGTGTGCATTTTTCTTGTTTGCAAGTATAACTAGCTAGTATGCTCATTTCCTACACAATATTTCACACACACAAAGTTTGTTCTCTCTTTTCTTTTCCTCTCTTGTTTGAACGCCTACCCACACACACAAAACATCACCATTTTTCAATCTTGATCAAAAACCATTGAAGATATCATGTTCGTGATCGATACTTTAGTATCCGGGGTAGTTATAAACGACGTTTGGGTTGTTTCTAGTCTTCGTTCATCCTCTTAATCACTTTTTCTTATAAGTCTTTCAATTCTTGTTTAACTTGTACTTTCATAAACTTCTTAATGCATAAACACTAGTTGTATAATTTGTTTTGTAAAAATGAAGATTTTAAAACTACGTAAACCTTTAAAGGTTGTGCATATGGTTCGAAATATATAAAAGGAAAACAAGGGAAGTATAGTTTTGTAATCGTGGTTATTTTTAGGTAGTAAGAATAATATACTATTAGCTTATTTATAGCTTGCCTTATAAATGAGCCACGAAAAGCTTATTATAGCTTATTATATTATTTCGGCCCAATAAGAGGAAATAAAAGGGATGTTTGTACAAGCTTATTGATTCGGCTTATATATTTGTACTACTTATTTCTAGCTTATTTTGAAAGGACAAAGCGTTAAGCTTATTTGGCTTAACAAATAAGCCCAAATAAAGCTTAACGAGCTTATAAGCCGCGTCCCCACAAACAGCCCAACAACCAACAAGCTTAATAAATAAGCTTTAAGGTTTGGCTCATTAAACTTGGCTTATTAAGGGCTTGTTATAGCTCATTGATGAACCAAATACTTATTTAATATCCTTTTTAGCTTATCGGGCTTAACTAATGAGCTCAATATGGTTGATAAGGTTTCAGCCCAACAAGAAGCCCAAATCAAAGCTTAATAGCTCACGATTGGCTTATTAGGTGTAAACTTGGCTTATTGGAAGCTTATTGGTAGCTTATTAATAAGTCTCGTGTTCTACTATTTAATGGTTTGCTATTTGGACTAAATGGATAAGTTTAAACCTACGTTTTCGACTTAACGGGCCATGACCCAATATGAGAACAATACACCAAGGTGTAAGCCCACAATGTAGATTATTAGATAAGCTTGCGAATAGCTTATTTAATAACGTACAACTTAAATACTATGTGTTTAACTTATTTTGAGCGTTAAACGTTACAGATTATAAAAATAGGCTTATTGGGCCTAAAAGCCCAAGAAGGGCCCGAAGTGTCTTTGACTAGTTTATAAAAGAGTTTTGAGGATAAATAGGTTGTAATTGCGAAATATAAATTAAAAGTGGATTGAAAGTGATTTTAAATAAAGTCTACGACTTTAGAAAAACGTGTAAACACCAACGAGTCATGCCAAAATTCTGTAAAATCTTTATACTTAGAAAATATTTGAAACATACGTATGAACTAGAGATATGGGAATTTAGTAAGATGCCGAACTAAATATCTAAATAAGTAAATATGTATATATACTTTACTTAACAATTATTATATAGTATTAATACTTAATATTGGTACATGTTTTATATCATAAATATTTCGACCGCGATACGATCACAAACGCTATTTTTGGAAACTTACTAATAAACGTACACTAGTGAACCCTTATGCATATTTTAAAATTTCTCTATCATTTCGATTCTAAGTCGACACCTAAAATACCTAGGTCCTGTTTGTGAGCCTTTGTTCGTTGTCGAGTGATATTATTGCTTGACCAAATAATACTCCAATTCATCAATTAAGGTGAGTTCATAGCCCCGCACTTTTACGCTTTTTGGAATAAATATTTTACAACTTTGAGGTGAGAAACATTGCTTGTTTTTAAAATCAAACACAAGTACTTTCGTGAGAATTTCCCTGTTTACGTGTTGCCTAAGTAGCACTAGACCTCCTATTGCCCAAAACTATCATGAGCCGTTAGTTACATCTAGCCAATTTTGGACTGGTTAAGTAAGCGCGAGTGAATAAATAGATCTATTGGGACTAATTATCCCTATCAGGGTAAGTCGCACTTACTACCCATGGGTCGCCCGAATAAATAGATATATGTCATGTCGATTTTCGGATAGGAAGTCTTAGGTCGGATTTCCTCTAGGGCAAATGTCTCAGAATTAGCATCAGTGTCATGAGCTTAGTGCAACGTAAATATCTTTTTATGTGAAGTTGTATCTGTTATAACTGTCACATGCCTGTTAAATCTTGTAGTCCACTATTACATCAAATTAAACCTATGAATTCACTCAACTTTATATTGACCATTTTAAGCATGTTTTTCTTAGGTGCTTAGCTTGGAAGTCGTTGCTTGATTTAGGTGAAGTTCTTGCTTGGACCAGTCACCAGTTTTAAATTATGTTTAAATACCGTTGATGATTTCAAACTTTATTTAAGCTTCCACATGTTTCTATTTGAACCTTTTAAGATGGTGTAAAACTTATTATTATTTTATCCTATGCAACGGTGTTTATTTTTAAAACATACCCTTAGAGGTCGTTCTTTATGCTTTGTACTTAAGATATTCAGTGAAGTCACGCCTTCGAACACGTATTCTGTCCAGGCCCTGTTTGGGGGTGTGATAGATTGGTATCAAGAGCCAAGGTTATAGAGAACCAAGTAGTTTAACTAGGTCTGGACTATAACAGTATGTGATCCTTACGTGAAATTATGCGCCTTACGTAACCTTACGTATACGTACTACGTAGATAATATATATGTATTAAATACTAAGTACAACTAATATTACTATAAGTATTTTGCATTTCATTTCATCATACGGTACTCGATGGCCCACTCATTTATTCGTTCATTTTGCATTCATTCAGTTACTCATTCATCCACTCATATGTCTGCATCATGCATGGTTGATATAAAGATGATTTATATAAACGTTTGCTTATGCAGGTCATGGCTATCTTAGTTATCTTAGTTTCATCAAGGGAGAGTGTGGGGACACCGGCTGGATGAGTTATCTTATTCGGCACTATCCTTACCACTATTCCTGACACCACACCTACCATTTCTCCACCTACTACTTATACTGATATCACAGTGACACCCACAGAGATACCTACTGTCTTACCTACTATTCTACCTACTGTACCCCCATCACCTGATCATACACCCACATTACCCGATATCACACTTGCATTACCTGACTATTCACCCACATCTGATATAGAGTCTGATCCATCTGAGGATCTGTCGTCAGACCATATACTACCATTACTAACTATCTCACCATTTTTATCATCGGTTGATGACACCACAGACAGTGATACACCTGATACACCACCATCACCTACCCATGGTATACCTTTCACTATGATTACCTCTTCTACGCAGAGATCACCCGTCATACCTTGTCGTCAAGTTATGATTCTAGCACCGGGATAGCCTATTCCTTACCGTTGACCTTACCGGTACCATCTTAATGGACCGCTTCACGTGTTGACCACAAGGAAGAGGGTTGGACCATTACCTACTCATCGACTTGATGTGAGACATTATGTCGATCATTCTTTATAAGATTATTTTTCTCTAGATGATTCAGCTCGAGATTCTTCTTCAGATTCATCATCAGAGGCATCATCAGATTTTCATTTGGATGCTTCATCTGATTCTTCTTCGAGACACTCATTATCAGATCATTCTTCTCCTGATTTACCAAGTACTTATGCGAGGCCATCTCGCAAGAGATGTAGGTCCCTTATGCCATATGTACCTGCATTACCATATGCATCCAGAGCTTTATCTCCTGTCCGTGCTGATTTGTTACCATCGCCTAAGAGGATTAGGGATTCTGATTATTTGTCGGATGTAGAGGTTGATTTTAGAGAGAGTTCTGAGTCGTCTAGGTCTAGAGGGACTGATGTAGGGGTTGATGATGATATTGAGAGATTTGATGAGTCTCATTCGGAGCCTAAGATTGATCATGTACAGGCAACTATTACGGCATGTTTTGATTTTCCAGATATTATCAAGAGTAGAGGGATTGATGTAAGGGTCGTAGCTGAGACTATTGCACGAGATAAGGTTGGGACAGATACGAGAGACATGGTTGAGGGAGGAGATGATAGGGTCACTCACCCGGTTATGTCGGATGATGTTCAGGAGGAAAGAGCAGCATAGGGTATATATGAGACTTTGGGGAGCCTGGTGCAGAGGTTCCATGATTGTACAGTAGCTATCCTAGTCAATCATGTACAGGTTATTAAGGGCGTCCAGATGGAGCAGGGACATAGGATTATTAGGGTTGAGTTAACAGTCACTGCCTTGACTGAGAGGAATGCTGAGTTAAAGAGGGATAACAGGAGACTCAGAGGCACCGTGAGTGTTGAGGGTCAGAGAGTTGACCGACTCAAGCGCGACATGTCACGTATGCAGAGGGAGCTGAGGCAGATACGACGTATCTGATTTTATGATCGAGTGAGAGTTGGTAGATTAGAGGCGTGTGCTAGGAAGCACATGGGCTACCATGCTTAGATATTTTCATTGGCGTTGTAGTGTTGATCAGTAGCGGCTAGTGGTGACCGTAGTGTTAGGAGCTCGTATTTTCTATATTTTGAAAACTATGTGATGTAATTACTAATATTTGATGATATGAAATCGATATTTATCTATGTTATGATGTCGTAATTCAATTTACTTATACTTTTTGCATCATGCAACATGACGCTACCATGAATTTATTCTGAGCATGCATTTTTCTCTATGTGAATTAACTGTCAACTTTATCTAACACCGCCAGACATTACATTGTTATGTTTAAGGAAGATGCATAACACACGATCTGGAGCATCTATGACTCAAGAGGAGATTGAAGGCTTGGTTACTCATCGAGTAGCTGAAGAGATGGAGGCTCGTGAAGCCGTAATAAACCTTGAACCCCTAAATGAGAGTGGGGATGAGCAAGAAAATAGAAATAAAGGGAATGGAGGAAATAGAAATGGAGGGAATGGAGAAGATGAAAATGAAGGGAATAGAGAAAATGGAAATGGAGGAAATGTAAATGGAGGAAGGAACGGAAATAGAAACAGAAATAAGAATCATGACATGAACTATAGAGGTTTTATGCCAGTGGCTCGAGAGTGCACGTTCCAAGACTTCTTGAAGTGCATGCCACATAACTTCTCAGGAACGTAAGGCATTGGCAGATTGACCCGTTGGTTTGAGAAAATGGAGATTGTGTTCAATATCAGTAATTGTCCATCCAAGTACCAAGTGAAATATGCTACATGAACACTACATGACAGTGCTTTGACTTGGTGGAACTTCCATAAGAGAACGATTGGTGTTGATGCTGCATATGCCATAAAATGGGCTGAACTTATGAAGTTAATGACTAAGGTGTATTGTCCAAGGAATAAGATTCAGAAGATGGAGACTGAATTGTAGAATCTAACTGTGAAAGGAAACGACTTGGCTGCTTACACTCAAAGGTTTTAGGAGTTGATTTTATTGTGCACTAGAATGGTCCCGGATGAAAAGGATAAAGTAGAGAGGTTTATTGGAGGTTTACCAGACAACATTCAAAGGAATATGATTGCTGCGAATCTGGCTAGACTCCAAGATGCCATACGCATTGCTAACCAATTGATGGACAAAAATCTCCAGGGTTATGCTGCAAAGAGTGTTGAGAATGAGAGGAGAGGGTATGCTGGAACTCACCCACTCTACAACAAGTGCATATACCATAATGTAGGGCCATGTACTGTGAAGTGCAATAACTGTAAGAGAGTTGGTCACCAGATAAGGGATTGCAGATCTACAGATGCTGTTCTAAACATGCAAAGAGCCCCATTTAGGAATCAGCAAGGTGTTATTTCTTATGAGTCTGGGAGACCAGGGTATGTGAAGAGAGATTGTCCAAAGTTGAGAAACCAGAGTCATAGGAACAGAGTTGAAAAGAAGGATGGAAATAAGGCAGGTAACAACAAAGCTACAACTAGAGCATATGCCATCAGTGGAGGAGGAGCTAACCCTGATTCCAATTTCATCACGAGTACATTCCTTCTTAATAACTGTTATGATTTTATGTTATTCAATTCAGGTGCCGATAGGAGTTTCGTGTCGTCGACCTTTAGTGTTTTGGTTGATATTGCCCCATCCACTTTAAACACTAGTTATGCGGTAGAACTAGCTGATGGAAGAATTTCTAAAATGAATGTTATCCTTAGGAGATGTACATAGGATTATTAGGTCATCCATTTGACATTGACCTAGTGCCTGTAGAACTAGGTAGTTTCGACGTCATCATTGGTATGGATTGGATGACGAAGAACCACGCCGTGATCATTTGTGATGAGAAGGTCGTCTGCATTCCGTAATGGAGATGAAGTAATGACAATTCAAAGTGAAGATATTGACGGTAGAAGTAAGTCAAAGTTGAATATCATATCATGTACGAAGACCCAGAAGTACATTGAGAAGGGATGCCAAGTCTATCTTGCGCAAGTTATGTCCAAGGATGATGAGGACAAGTCGAAAGAGAAGCGACTTGAGGACGTGCCGATCGTGCAAAATTTTTTGAAGGTCTTTCCAGAAGAGTTGCCTGGAATACCACCTACCCGATAAGTTGAATTTTAAATTAACTTAGTCCCTGGTGCTGCACCTGTAGCACAATCCTCGTATTGATTAGCCCCATCTAAAATGCAAGAGTTATCTGCTCAGTTGCAATAACTTTCTGACAAGGGATTCATAAGACCCAGTTCCTCACCCTGGGGAGCTCCAATCTTGTTTGTCAAAAAGAAAGATGGATCTTTTCGGATGTGTATCAACTACCATGAACTAAACAAACTTACTATGAAGAACCGATACCCACTTTCGAGAATCGACGATCTGTTTGATCAACTCTAAGGGTCAAGAGTCTACTCCAAAATCGACCCGAGATCTGGTTATCACTAACTCAGAGTTCGGGAGGAGGACATTCTAAAGACAGTGATGACATCAAATAACGTCACTTTATTATATCATTTATCCCATCTGTTTTGCCCACTTTTATATAATTATTGCATTATTTGGTACTTAATTGCTTTAAAGTTGATAAATGCAGTAATTCAGGAGTGTTTGTGAAGATAAGCTAAAATGCGCATAAATTGGAGCCAAAACTAAGACATTCGAAGATTTCTGAAAATTCACCAATACGCCATATTCAACTAAAGAGATACGGCATATCAGCGCTAAGACTTCACAAGAAAACGCGTTTGTCCAATTCCCAATAAGGCGTATCCATGCTATCTACATACGCCGTATCCATGAAGATAACTATTCGAAGATACAGTGAATCAAGTAAATTAGGAATGATATCAAAGATTTATTACGAACATAGCGCTCACTCCAAGGAATCCAGCCCAATACGCCGTATTAACCTATCTCTATGAGCTCGCGGCGTGATCAACGGTATTTTTTTAGCAACTATAAATAGAAGACGATCAAAACGAGTTTTCAGTGTGCAAAATCATATTCTTTTACCAGAACAACGAAATTTTAGAAGAGAAGATACAGCCATAAAGTTCCAAGCGATTGGATCACGAATCATAGAAATACAAAGTGTATTTTACTCTCTTAATTCGTCAGGTCGATTTCAATTATTTGATACGCTTGTATAATTACAATGGTTATGATCTAATATCAAGTGCCCTTGGGTATTAGCAATCATAATGAAAGTTCAATATTTGTTTTGCTTTAAAATCAATTTCTTAATTTATCGTTGATTGTTTAATTATGTTTATCACCTCATACTTGTTTATGTGTTTGAATATGCGACCTATCATTCAACTGGATCTAGTGATAAGGACCAAGTAATCTAGATACCGGGATAGCTCTCCATATCGTGTCTTATATTACTGGACCAACATGATCACAAATAACGTTCTATCCTTGTCTTTTAATTATGAGCTTAGTTAGACCGGTAGGTGACCCGTATATGTTTCAGCAATCATGCTCTTAATTAACTAATAAATATTGGAATAGTGGACTACCAGTATATAAAACACCTTCAAACAATAAGTGGGTAAAGTCCCGTTGGGCTAGAGTTTTAACAGGATCACCACTGCTTTAATTCTCTAAGATAGATTATAATTAAACTAAATGATGCTTTATGTGGATGCATTAATTATGACAGGATTAATTGTGTCTAGGTCTTAGGATGATGTCCCGCCTAAGTCTTAAGAATGATATGCCGCTTCGAGATAAGTAAATCATTGCACTAAAACAAACAAACCAGCATTGAACCGGATTTAATATGGCTAATACAATTTTCTATCATTTGGCTTGTACCGCTTTTCTATCTTATAATCTTTCTCTTTTGTGTTTATTATGTATTGAATTGGTATTTGTTTTCACCAAACCTGTGCCAGTCTCTCAGGCTGAACCCCCCATTTCATTAGACAACGTACATAGCATAGGTTTAACCAGTAAATAGACTAATTAAAATTACTTCTCATGAAAAGAGGATTAAATTTTCCACTCCTAGTGTCGACACCCAACTTAACCGCAACTCCATCTTGAACGGGTACAACCTGCTTTTAAAGTGTTGTTTAGGTTGTCCGTCTAAATATAAATGTAAAACATGATAATCAAAATAAGTTAACCCTACAACAACTACAGCACATCAGGAGTTTTATTTGCACTGCTGCCGGGGAGTGAAATTATTAAACCTTATTCTTATCAGTATTTCTATCCATTAATTAATTAGTTTAGCGTAATTATTCAAATTCTGTTTGTATTTATTCGCATTGTGTGTTTAAATTGTTTGCATTGCCCAATACGAATACGGCATATTAGTCTATTTTACCTTTTTCTCTATTGCAAGATTGATTAACAAGAAAAATTGTTTGACTGAGGCACCAAGTAGGCCGACCAGAGGAGTATATGTCGATGGCTAGATAGAGGCGTGGAGGTTGTAGCGAGTAGTGTGTAGAAGAGAGAAAAGTCTTCTTGACTAGGGCGACATGATATGGATCTGAGTACGTTCTGTTTTGTTGGAGATTTGGATAGTGCGGTAGGTCAATTGAAGTGCGCACAACGGGGGCAGTAGTACCATGTGGGTCACCGAAAAGGGGGGTGTATAGGGGGGGCGGGGGGGAGGTGGGGGGGGGTTCGGAAAAGGTTTGAAGAACTAATACGAAGATGAGAACGACCACCCCATTGACTTCGAAACTGAATTCCCGACCATAGTCTTTGACAATTCATTAACAGCAATCCAGTCTGAACCCACAGTATGTCCTCCTAACGAAAACGAGTTAGATTTTAGAATTTCATTAGACGAATCCGACGATGAAGATTACATAGTAATTTTTGATGAAAATTCATTTTTGTATAAAATAATTTCTGTCAATGATTTAAAAAAACGGATTCGGGAAATGATAAACTTTTGTCTCCCAACCCCATGGTTGATTATTTTGATGATTTAGACTACTTTAAGGATCTCAAAAATGAATTTCCAGCCATTGTCTATAATGATGGCTTAACATCTAAATTAGATCTTGGAATTAAACCTCTTATAATTTAATTAATGAAACGTCATTGTCTGAACATGATGAAGAAATTGTTTCGCGCTTTAATGACCTATTCAATGATATTCATCCCGATAATTTAAAATCAGAAAAATATGATGATGATAACGATATCAGTATAATACAGTCTTCAGAGGATAATGAAATTACGCATGGGGAAAATGGGTTTTTTGAAACAAGCCACGATAAAATCATTAAAACTTTTGAAACAGGAAGTTTTGTCATTAACTTAAATATCATGATCTAGAATTATTACGTAAACGAAATGCTATTCTTTCTTATTATAAATCTATACGTGCCGTACGGCATTCCATTCGACCCTAATCGGTATTACAAGGGTGGTTCTCATACAAGCATTGCGGAGGCCAAGGTACGTTCTCTTTTAAAACTTTGAAAATTGGTCTCCATACGGAGTATATAGCTACATCCATACGCCGTATCAGTTTAATGTCTGATACGCCGTATGAGACAAATCCCTATACAGCGTATCGAGCGCGGGTATAAAAACCCAGCTAGATACGCCGGATCATTTCACACACACTTTTTACCCACAATAAAAAATTACTTTCACTGCGCGCTTTAATTTTGAAAATCATGCTTGTTACTATACATCTCTTGCATACTAATCAGACGATAATGATTCAATCCTTTCCCTTCTTTCTTTTTCGATTCAGAATTACGGTTAGGGTTTAGTTAGGGTTTATAAATGACTAATATATGTTTCTTCCCCCTCCTTTTAGATGCTTGAACTCAGTAAAACTATGCATTAATAATAAATGGGTATAATGGGTAGAATAAGGGGAAACCTCCCTTTTGATTTTAAAATGCAGAAGCAATATGATGTATCCAGTTTCACTAAATACAACGTATTGCACCAACTTTTTACTTAAATTTTTACCTCAATACAGCGCATTTAATTGAATACGGCGTATTAACCCGTTAAAGGGGACTATGCTTTGAACACACATATGTCGTACCCTCAAAGATATATGGCGTATCAAACTCAAAACCCTTATATACGACATATCCTTATAGACATACGCCGTATTATGCCTCACACAGAATTTTTTACTAATCTTGTTAATTTTTCAGATATGGTACCACTACCAGCTACTGATCAGAGGCACCCATGGCTTAGATATCAGATTGAGGAGTATACTGAGGAGATTAGGCGTAGTTACGAGCAGAGGCTCAAGACTATATGGAGCAGACTGGTTAACCGGGTACATGTGCTAAATTTTAAGGGTTTGACAGCCGAGATGAGGCAGGATCTGGCAGTAAGGTTGAGGATGGTATATTCTGGCGAGGGACAATAGGTATTTGTGAGTCATGCTTGGAGGCGGTTGTTTGGGATCCGAGGGCCTTTAGTTCGAGAGTTTATTCTAGAGTTCCTGAGTACTTGCAGGATGAGTGATACTGTTATGGATTTAGACACCGCTGATACCTTGTGTTTTAAGTTTTAGAGGAGTTAGGAGGAGGATGACTTGGATGCTATTTATCTTGGCGTTGGGGTTACACACGGAGCAGGAGATGGCAAAAGTTGGGTTTGGAGCCTACTAAGATGGGAGTGATAGATTTATCCTCGACAAGGGGATCTTAAGGATTATTCGATGAAGATCTCGTCTGATAGAGACTTCTTGGGCCCCGCCCCTTCTTATGTTCTTATTCGAGACCCTGTGAGGAGGTTATGCCACATGATGATTGCTTATAGTATTTCAGGTAGGGGGCAGGCACCTGAGAAGGTGACTGGTGTTGATCTCTTCTACCTCCACAGCATGGACCGTGGACTGCCAACGTCCCACACCTTTTAGCGCATTATCTGTTTAGGTATGCGAAGGGGAGGAAGAGCGGGGCCAGGCTGTCAGGAGGGCACTTTATTGGGCGTTTGGCTATGCATTTTGGGTTGGTTAGTAACGAGGGATTGAGAGGGCTGCAGGTAGTCAACCGAGAGCTCCTATTGATTAATTTACATGAGCTCGGGAGGCTCCACATCTGTATGAGGTACGGGGACACATAGGCTTGGGTAGCCCAGGGACCAGAGAGGCAGCAGGCTGCTACATCTGGTGCCCCAGAGGCCAATGAGGCTGGTCAGGCAGCTAAAAAGGTTGCCCCAGAGATTCCAGCACCAGCACCAGCACCAGCACATGCACCTTTACCACCTCCACCTGCCTCACAGCCACATACTATGCCATAGAGGATCGAGAGGCTCGAGGAGGAGGTGCACGACTTACGGCGTGATGTTGTGGGCTTGCGAGGAGGTGTCGCGAGCTTTACCACCAAGCAGTCTAGAGTCTCCACCTAGCTGATCTCTTGCATGACACAGCTCATGGACGCTAGCGGCCAGACTTATCAGCCATTCGATAACACCCTTATAGGTAGCTTAGGATTATCCTTCTAGAGGCGTGTCAGGCCTAGGACGGGCGATGCTAGCACCTTCGCAGCCCCTCATACCGATGCTCAGCCTGACCCCTGATCTTTCTATGTTATTATCTTTTGTTGATCTATACTGTATATTACACTATTAACACTTTGATTGCCAATTTCTTTTTGATGTATATTATATGATGATCGGTTTACTTGTGTGTGATAGAATCAAGACTGGCAGTAAGTTCAGCAACACAACTCATTGATTGATTACAAGTTTGAAATCCTAAAACCATTTGCTTAATAACGTAAAGGAAGAGGAAAAAGGTCAAACTTAAAGACCAGCTGAAACAAAAGTGCTTCCCGAGAGACAACCCGGTCATTTTAATTGTTTGTCGCATTTTAATTGTTTGTTGCACGAGTTTGTCTTCCTAGACACTCAATACGGCGTATCGAACCCCTCTAGATACGGCGTATTAAGATGTCTAGATGTTATCAGTTTTTAAGACTTAACATTTAATTTCTAGTAATTTAAATTGTTTCTACAGGAGCAATACGGCGTATCCTAGGGTTTGGGCTCACAGCAGAGATGCAGAACCCATAAGAGAGAGGCAGGGAGGGAGGCGTATATAATCCCTGTACAGTTGTGTGTTTAATTGTTCTTGTACCATTATAGCGAGATAAAATTTGCACTTGTCTTCTAACCTTTTACAAGACCTTGCAAAAACTATGATATGGTATATGCTGAAAACGACTTGTGTTGAACTCATCCGGGCATTCTGAAGCCCTAGTTAACACACTTTTTGCTCAAGAACTCATCAGGGAGAATCATCACGAGCAAAACATCAAGGAGTTTTCCGTTTTAATTCTATTTTCCATTATTATTTAATTGTTTTATCTATACAACGAGGACGTTGTATAATTTAAGTGGGGGGATGGAAAATTAGAACGTACTTGTCTTATTTTTTTTATAAATAACATGCAAAGTGCTTAAAATGGTCAAAATTTAATTTTTTTTCAGCATGACTTTTGTAAAAATTACTAGTTACATTACTTAGCGCACTATAACCCTTGATACATATTGTGAGAATTAAGCCTATTTCGTTCCAACTGTCTACTAAACTCCATAAGAGTGTGCTGGTGATGTAGTGGACTTTAGAACTTGGCATGGTATATTACTCGAGACCGCCATGATTAGTACTATGGATTTAGATGGAAGAACATGTTTAACTGATAAATTTCTAGGATTAAACCAAATAGCCTACATGTCATAAAAATAACTAACTTCGTTAGTTAACTCTCGTGTAACCCTTGATTACTCTCATTTTTAGAGTAAAATCCCCTAGAACAACCTGTTGAGCCATTCCTTTCTTTTTGTACACCCAATATTATATATTTTGTTACACCATTTCACCTTAGCCTACCGTGTAGATTAAGCCTAATTCTCTAGGTTTGCTAGTTGAATTCGTGTAAAGTCTTTGTATTTCCTGTGTCAAATGAAAACTTTTCATATCTCTATAATAGTCCGGGAAAATTGCAGCAATGCAATAGGAATAATGTAATCGTAAGTTAGTGCTACTTTTCACAATTATGAATTATGTCCGATGAAGAAGTACTACAAGGAAAAGATTATCCGGATAAATTATGAAAGTGAAGACGTTGGAATCAAACCAAGGTAGTTTTGTAAAAAGTAGCCGATATCACCACTTGTGTAAAAGTATGTAAAGAGCGAGATGTAAGGGAAGTTGACCATTATGGGAATGCCAACTTTGGTTGTCTTTGTCATTTCTGTGATCGGAGCTTCTGTCATATATATCGAGTCTTTGTCAGTAACGGTGCAAGGGAAAGTTACTATCAACCGCACTTTATTTGTTATGGCTTAATCTATTATGTTATGTAATTTATTTAACACATTTTACTTTCCCTTTCCTAGCAACTAACCTTTAGATGTCTACTCAAACGAGGACTTATTCGAGCATGCATGTCTATTCTGTCGTTACGGCTATGCATGAATGTCTCAGCTGCCTTGTTAGGTGACGACTTTTGGTGAAAGTTAGAAGGTCCCTACCCTATATCATTCTTCATCCTAACCGCTGATTAAACACAAACAGGGATGTGTTCATAATGTATATGTCTATTCCGTCATTACGGCCGTGTATATACGATACAGCTGCCTTGTTGGTGTGGTACTATGGTGTAAGACCGTTGAATGAATCAACCATAAACCTTCATAACCAAATTTAGCTTTTGAAATGTTCTTCTGTACTTTAGCGGTGGAGATGTGTATCCTTGCCAAGCTTATGATATGAAACTAATCACAACCGAGCAATTAAGCGTAGTACTTAAATGTTGCACCCTAGATTAGTTGAGTGATCTGAGTGTTTTCATTTTCATATTTCTTAAGGAGCTTGGTTATGTACAGGTGATTAGGATAAAACGATGCTTAAACGGAAAATCCTTAACTTCGGTTCGGGACACATTTTCATAAACTTAATTTTTCCGTATCTAACTAAAGAGATACGGCGTATCAGCGCCAAGACTTCACAAGAAAACACGTTTGACTAATTCCCAATACGGCGTATCCATGCTATCTACATACGCCGTATCCATGAAGATAACTATTTGAAGATACAGTAAATCAAGTAAATTAGGAATGATATCAAAGATTTATTATCAACGTAGCGCGCACTCCATGGAATCCAACCCAATAAGCCGTATCGACCTATCTAGATACGGCGTATCGAGTATTTTTCTGCAACTATAAATAGAAGACTTAAAAATGAGTTTTTAAGGTGCAATATCATATTCTTTATACCATACTCATCAGAGACCAATTTTAGAAGAGAAGATTAGCCATAAAGGTCAAGCATTGATCACGAATCCATAGAAGACATCGTGTAATTTTTACTCTCTTAATCGTTTGATTTCAATTGTTTGATTATGCTTGTATACTTATAATGGTTGTGGGCTAATACCCTCGGGTATTAGCCATCTTAATAAAATTTCAATGTTTGGTTTGTTTTATAATCGATTTCTTAATTTATCGTTGATTGTTTAATTATGTTTATCACCTTATACTTGTTTATGTGTTTGAATATGCGACCTATTATTCAACTGGGTCTAGTGATACGGACTAAGTAATCTAGATATCAGGATAGCTCTCCATATCGTGTTTCATATGTCTGGACCAATAGGATCACAAATAACGTTCTGTCTTTCTCTTTTGATTATAAGCTTAGTTGGACCGGTAGGTGACCCGTTTATGTTTCAGCAATCATGTTTTTAATTAACTGATAAAGATTAGAATAGTGGACTACCAGTATATAAAACACCTTCAAACAATAAGTAGGTAAAGTCCTATTGGGCTAGGGTTTTAACATGATCACCACTACTTTAATTCTCTAAGATAGATTATAATTAAACTAAAGGATGCTTTATGCGGATGCATTAATTATGACAGGATTAATTGTGTCTAGGTCTTAGGATGATGTCCCGCCTAAGTCTTAAGAATGATATGCCGCTTCGAGATAAGTAAATCATTGTACTAAAACAAACAAACCGGCATTGAACCGGATTTAATATGGCTAATACAGTTTTCTATCATTTAGCTTGTACTGCTTTTCTATCTTCTAATTTTCCTCTATTGTGTTTATTGTGTATTGAATTGGTATTTGTTTCCACCAAACCTGTGTCAGTCTCTCATGCTCAACCCCCCATTTTATTAGACAACGTACATAGCATAGGTTTAACCAGTAAATAGACTAATTAAAATACTGATAGAATATAGGATTAAATTTCCACTCTTAGTGTTCGACACCTTACTTACCGCGAACTATATCTTGACCGGGTACACTGCTCGTTAAAGTGTTGTTTTAGGTTTGTCGGCTAAATATAAATGTAAAACTTGATAATCAAATAATTGACCCTACACGACGACACATTAGGTTTTTGGCACCATTGCCGGGGAGTGAAATAATTAAACCTTATTCTTATCAGTATTTCTAACCATTAATTAATTAGTTTAGTGTAATCTAATTATTTAAATTCTGTTTGTATTTATTCGCATTGTGTGTTTAAATTGTTTCTTTTAATTCTCGCATTTAATTGTTTTAAATATTATTCTGTTCTGACTGATCACCTGATACGCCGTATCTACCAGTTGGATACAACGTATCAAACCTTCTAATTAGGACAACGTATTGAGTTTTACTATCTAAATGGCGTATCTGTTTCATGACAATATGACGTATTCATTAAGATCTATACGGCGTACTGGTATTCAACCGACCTATATGGCGTATTCAAATTAATTAAATACGGTGTATTCGTCATCTGATACAGTAACAATAGTAAAACTTCATTTGTTTGATTTCCCACTTAATTCCTCTCATCAGGACATATCCTACTGATTCGTTGTCATTTGTTTTAGGTAGTGCATGACAAGAAGTTCGACGAAGGAACTACTCTTACCTTTTGAAAACTCAGAACATAAATTTCGCTCAAAAAGGAGGCTCTTCGATACACCTAGTCTCATAGAATCGAATTCACCTGAGTTCGATAACATTTTTGACATCAAAGAACAATCAGAGGAAGGGGAAAGAGAAACAATGACAGAAACGATAGAGCAGTATATGAGCAAAACCCGAGAAAATTATGGGTCGGCCGTTACTAGGCCTACGATCAACCAAGATACCCCCTTTGAATTGAAGGGGAAATTTCTCAAAGAACTTCACGATAATACTTTTAGTGGCTTGGAACATGAAGATGAAAACGAGCACATCAAAAAGGTTCTAGAGATTGTTGACTTATTTCACATCCCAAAAGTAACTCAAGATCAAATCAAGCTTCGAGCCTTCCCCGTATCCCTCACTGGAGCTGCAAGTAGATGGCTAAGGAACCAGCCATCAAGATCAATTATGTTAGGATTATGAAAAAGATTTGGTCACCCCCGTATATCGTTTAGTATAGCATAGCTCGTAGTTAGAAAGTAAGCGTATGGTTTTCGGTATTGGGCTGGGTCTTTTACCCAAGTGTAAGCCCATACCCAAGCCCATAATGCTCACAATTACTTGTATATAAACCCCTTCCCACCCATGGGAAGGGATTGGTTGTTCATTTCAAGCTTATACATTATCTTGCACTTTCTCTCTCAAGAAATACCACTTTCTCTCTCTAAGATAAAGTAGCCAACCCATCAAGGAGTATAAGGAAAAAGGGGTTATTGACAGTGGTTGCTCAGCACTTGTCTAGAATCATATGTTTATCTTACTGAATATGAAGATTAGATGGTGGTTTTGTTTCTTTTGGAGATGGTAATATGGTAGAATTTTTGGGAAAGTAAATCAAACAGGAAAATTGGATTAATGTGTATTTTTGTAAGGAGCTTAAGTATAACCTGTTAAGTGTGTCACAAATTTGTGACAAAAAGAACAATGTTCTTTGTGTTGCTGAGAAGACAAAGTTGCTACTGAAGAAGGATAGAGTTTAAAAGATCAAGAAATGATAAGAGTGTTTGGATACATCCTCTAAGAGCTTAAAGGAGATAAATTTGAAGAAATATGAAGTTAAAAGAGTTCAACATTCATGTTTAAGGGAGGATTGTTAGGATTTATGTTTTCCTAACTTAGTACCGACAGTACAAATAGTTAGTACTGATAGTTATAGTTAGTACCGACAATACAAAATGTTAAGTATTGATCAGTTAGTTAGTACCGTTAGTAGTTATAGTTAGTACCGTTTAAGAGATTTGTATGAGATATCTTAGGAAAAGATATGTATGCGTTTTGTAAGGCTGTTCTGTTAGGGTTTATCCTTAGTCTATAAAAGGATCCCTCTTGGCATAGTTAGACACGACCTTAAGATATCTCATAGCAAAATCATATCTTATTAGTTAGTAATCTGTAATCATTCAAAAGCAGATTAATAAAAGTTATTGTTTAGTTCTTCATTGTTTTTCTTAGTACTTGTGTTAAGATTCCGCATTAACACATAGTATTTATAATCAGTGTTTCTATATAGTAAATTGTATTTATACATCTTGGCTATCATCCTTAATAGGCTGCAGAGATCTATTCCTAAGGGACTTACAAGTGGTATCAGAGCCTGTGAGAAACTCTGAATAAGAAGAACAATTTAATCTAGTTATAAACCTTCATCCTTCAAAACAAAATATGTCTGTATCACAAGATGAAATTCCACCACCACCACCACCTCCACCATTATCATCACAAACACCAACCCAACAAACTCCTCATACAGTATCAACCATCAAGCTGCATAAGGATTAAACCAAATAGCCTACATGTCATAAAAATTAACTAACCACACTGGTTAGTTAACTCCCGTGTAACCCTTGATTACTCTCATTTTTAGAGTACAATCCCCTAGAACAACCTGTTGAGCCATTCCTTTCTTTTTGTACATCATATTATATGTTTCATTACACCTTTGCACCTTAGCCTACCGTGTAGATTAAGCCTATTTCTCTATGTTGCTAGTTGCTTTTGTGTAAAGTCTTGTATTTCCTGTATCAAAGTGAAATTTTTCTATCTCTGTAATAGTCGGGAAATTGCACAATGCAATGGGAAATAATGTAGCTCGTAAGTTTCGCTACTTTTCGCAATTTTGAATTATGTCCGATGAAGAAGTACTATAAGGAAAAGATTATCCGGATAAATTATGAAAGTGAAGACGGTGGAATCAAACCGAGGTTTATTATGTATTATGAAAAAAAATGGAAAAAGAGAAAAAGCAAAAAAAAGAAAAGGAAGAAAAATAGTCGTTTCAAAAAGAAGTTTATACCGAAGGAATCACTTAGAAGGATCGATTATTCGTTGATACGTTACAAAAATCAACGATTTAAAGTATTGTAAAAAGTGGCCGATATCACCACTTGTGTAAAAGTATGTAAAGAGCGAGATGTAAGGGAAGTTGGCCGTTATGGGAATGTCAACTTTGCTTGTCTTTGTCATTTCTATGATTGAGGCGTCTGTCTATATATTCGAGTCTTTGTCATGGAACGATCAGGGGAAAGTTACTAGTAACCGCACCTTATTTGTTGCCTTAATCTATTTGTTTTGTGAATTTTATTTAACAACCATTTTACTTCCCCAACCTAGCAACTAACCTTAGTGTCTACTCGAACGAGGACTTGTTCATGCATGCATGTCTATTCTGTCGTTACGGCCATGCATGCATGTCTCAGCTGCCTTGTTGGATGATGACTTTTGGTGAAAGTTAGAAGGTCCCTACCCTATATTATTCTTCATCCTAACCGCTAATTAAACACAAACAGGGATGTGTTCGGAATGTATATGTCTATTCTGTCATTACGGCAGTGTATATATGATACAACTGCCTTGTTGGTGTGGTACTTATAGTGAAAGATTGTTGAATGATCAACCATAAGCCTTCTTAACCTAATTTAGCTTTTGACTTGTTCTTCCTTAGCTTTAGCGGTGGAGATGTGTATCCTTGCCAAGCTTATGATACGAAACTAATCATGACCGAGCAATTGAGCGTACTACTTAAATGTTGCACCCTAGATTAGTTGAGTGATCTGAGTGTTTTCATTTCCATATTTCTTGAGGATCTTGGTTATGTACAGGTGATTATGACAAAACTATGCTTAAACGGAAAATCCTTAACTTCGGTTCGAGACACATTTTCATAAACTTATTTTTTTTCTAAAGTCTACTTGAGGACAAGTAGGATTCAAGTGGGGGGATATTTGAAGACATCAAATAACGTCACTTTATTATATCATTTATCCCATATGTTTTGCCAACTTTTATATAATTATTGCATTATTTGGTACTAAGTTGCTTTAAAGTTGATAAATGCAGTAATTCAGGAGTGTTTTGTGAAGATAAGCTAAAAGGCGCATAAATTGGAGCTAAAACGAAGACTTTTGAAGATTTCTAAAAATTTACCAATACGCCGTATCCAACTAAAGAGATACAGCGTATCAGCGCTAAGACTTTACAAGAAAACGCGTTTGACCAATTCCCAATACGGCGTATCCATGCTATCTACATACGCCGTATCCATGAAGATAACTATTCGAAGATACAGTAAATCAAGTAAATTAGGAATGATATCAAAGATTTATTACAAACGTAGCGCGCACTCCAAGGAATCCAGCCCAATACGCCGTATCGACCTATCTGGATACGGCGTATCGAGTATTTTTTAGCAACTATAAATAGAAGACTCAAAAACGAGTTTTTAGTGTGCAATATCATATTATTTATACCATACTCATCAGAGACAAATTTTAGAAGAGCAGATTAGCCATAAAGGTCAAGCATTGATCACGAATCTATAGAAGACATTGTGTAATTTTTACTCTCTTAATCGTTCGATTTCAATTGTTTGATTACGCTTGTATAATTACAATGGTTGTGGGCTAATACCCTCGGGTATTAGCCATCTTAATGAAAGTTCAATGTTTGGTTTGTTTTAAAATCGATTTCTTAATTTATCGTTGATTGTTTAATTATGTTTATCACCTCATACTTGTTTATGTGTTTGAATATGCGACCTATCATTCAACTGGGTCTAGTGTTACGGACCAAGTAATCTAGATACCGGGATAGCTCTCCATATCGTATCTTATATTACTGGACCAACAGGATCACAAATAACGTTCTGTCTTTGTCTTTTAATTATGAGCTTAGTTGGACCGGTAGGTGACCCATTTATGTTTCAGCAATCATGCTCTTAATTAACTGATAAAGATTAGAATAGTGGACTACCAGTATATAAAACACCTTCAAACAATAAGTGGGTAAAGTCCCGTTGGGCTAGAGTTTTAACAGGATCACCACTGCTTTAATTCTCTAAGATAGATTATAATTAAACTAAAGGATGCTTTATGCGGATGCATTAATTGTGACAGGATTAATTGTGTCTAGGTCTTAGGATGATGTCCCGCCTAAGTCTTAAGAATAATGAATATGCCGCTTCAGATAGTAAATCATCTCACCTAAAACAGACAAACCCAGCATTGAACGGCTTTAAATATGGCTAATATATTTTCCTAACAATTGTGCTTGTACCGCTTTTCTATCTTCTAATCCTCATATTTTGTGTTTATTGTTTATTGAATTGGTATTTTGTTTATACCAACCAGTTCCAGTCTCTCAGGCTGAACCCCCTCTTTTTCATCGACAACGTGCATAGCATAGGTTTAACCAATAAATAGACTAATTAAAATACTGAGAGAATATAGGATTAAATTTCCACTCTTAGTGTTCGACACCCTACTTACCGCGAACTCCATCTTGACCGGGTACACTGCTCGTTAAAGTGTTGTTTTAGGTTTGTCGGCTAAATATAAATGTAAAACTTGATAATCAAATAATTGACCCTACACGACAACACATCAGACAATGTTTAGGACTCGCTATGGTCACTACGAGTTCCAAGTAATGCCATTTGGCTTGACTAACGTACCGACGGTATTCATGGATTTGATGAATCGGGTGTGCAAACCTTATCTAGACAAGTTCGTGATCGTATTCAGCTATGATATTTTGATCTACTCCAAGAGCAGAAAAGAACATGAAGAACACCTTAAGCTAATATTGAGATTGCTTAAGAAAGAGGAATTGTACGCCAAGTTTTCAAAGTGCGAATTTTGGCTTTCAAAAGTACAGTTTCTTGGTCATGTGATTGATAGTGAAGGCGTTCACATTGATCCTGTTAAGATTGAGTCAATCAAGGATTGGGCGTCGCCCAAGCCTCCAACCGAGATTCGTCACTTCTTAGGTTTGGCTGGTTATTACTGAAGATTTATCGAAGGTTTCTCAAAGATCTCTAGGCCTATGACGAAGTTGACTCAGAAGAGTGTGAAGTTTGACTGGGGAGAAAAGGAAGAAACTGCTTTTCAAATGCTAAAGAAAAAGTTGTGTAGTGCACTGATTTTGGCTTTACCCGAAGGAAACGAGAACTTTGTGGTATACTGCGATGCTTCACACAAAGGGTTGGGCGCAATGTTGATGCAGAAGGAGAAAGGCATAGCTTACGCATCACGCCAACTCAAGGTTCACAAGAAGAACTATACCACCCATGATTTGGAACTAGGAGCAGTAGTGTTTGCCTTGAAGATGTAGAGACCCTATTTATACGGCACCAAGTGCGTCGTGTTCACTGATCACAAGAGTTTTCAGCACATTCTTGATCAGAAAGAGTTGAACATGAGACATCGATGATGGTTAGAGCTGCTAAGTGACTATGACTGTGAGATTCGTTACCATCCGGGAAAGGCGTCGTGTTCACTGATCACAAGAGTTTTCAGCACATTCTTGATCAGAAAGAGTTGAACATGAGACATCGATGATGGTTAGAGCTGCTAAGTGACTATGACTGTGAGATTCGTTACCATCCGGGAAAGGCGAACATGGTAACAGATGCTTTGAGCCAAAAGGAAAGGATTGAGCGACTACGAGTTTGGGCTTAGTGATGAAGATTAAATTAAACCTTCTAAGGAAAATTCTGAATGCTCAAACCAAGGCAAGGAAGGAGGAGAATTTCGTGAATGAAGATCTGCAGGGTATGATGGATCGGATAAGATGTATCAGGACTTGAAGAAGTTGTATTGGTGGCCTAACATAAAAGCAGAGATCGCCACATATATCAGCAAGTGTTTGACATGTGCAAAGGTTAAGGCTGAATATCAAAAACCATATGGACTGTTGGTTCAACAAAAAATATCCTAATAGAAATGGGAGAACATAACAATGGATTTCGTTACCAAGCTACCAAAGATGACCACTGGTCAAGACACGATTTGGGTAACCGTAGATCGTCTGACCAAGTCTGCTCATTTCCTACCTATGAGAGAAGACGATTCGTTGGAAAAGTTGACGAGACAGTACTTGAAGGAAGTAGTCTCGAGGCATGGAGTACCAGTTTCTATCATTTTTGACCATGATGGCAGATTTTCTTCACATTTTTGGCAGTCTTTACATAAAGCTCTAGGTACTTAATTGGATATGAGTACAACTTATCACCCGTAAATTGATGGTGCGGGGTCTTATTTAAGCTCAATCTTAGCTTAGATGACTAAGAGAGTAATAAGAGATTATTGTTAGTTTATCAAAAGTACAAAAACCACTTGAGGCTTATTGAGAGCTTTATGACAATTATATTCAGGAAACTAGCTTTCATTAACTAGAAAATATCATTACAAAAATATTAAAGTGTTATTTACATTGACTTGAAAGAGAAATTTTATAAACTAAAAACTTAATAAGCTAAAGTTACAATTTTCTAAAAATCTAAAAGCTAAAAAAAACTCGTTTTTATGTGTGTGAGTGAATGAGTCTTTTTATAGTAGCCAGGGGAAGCTTCTAGGGGCCTGAGTCTGTTGTACTCTCCTCTTGATCTCATCCATCCGTGTATCTCATCTTTGGATACGGCTTAGTCACGTTGGATTAGATTCTTGTCACACGGATTGCCAGCGTGGCAATCTGTGATGTGACAGCTTGCGCGCTACTTTTGTGAGTGAAATAGCATAAAAATCAATCTCCTTGTGTGCTTTCTTACTTGCCACCGTGTGTCCCTCTTGTGGGGATTGACCAATAGGAGACTCTCAATGACGTTTAACCCTGCCAGCTTGTACTTTATCCTTCGAATTATCCTTCTACGTCCTTAATTTACACTTGCCCCTTGTTTTTGACCCGTGGTAATTTAGGGAAGGAGATGAACAGTAAAAATTGTTTCCTGCCCTTTTTAACTTATAAGAGGGTGCGTTTGATTTGTGTTTGACCCGGTTAAAAAATTTGTTTTACTTTTTGGGTTTGGGTCGGGTGTTGGTTGTAAAAAAGAAATGGGCTCGGGCTTTGGTTGATGGATTTTCTATATAAAAAAGTTAACGGGTGTTAACTTCTATTAATATAAGTTAACACCGTTAGGGCTTTAAGGGCTTTTTATGAATTTTTGTTGAAACTAATGGAGGGATTGGTTTGTAATTTCTGGGATTTTTGTCATTTAGAGGTTTGGACTTTTGGTTGACTAAAGGTTGACTTGAGTTGGACCACTTTTGATAGTCATTCTTCCGGCTCTCTTTGCGTGGCTCTTCTAGTTTCCCGTGGTCCGTGTTTGCCCAATTTTGACCGTTTTCTTGTGATTTTTGCTTTATCCGTTCCTACAAAATCACAAAGACAACAAACTCGAGAGTTACTTCACTAGATGAACAAGCTCCTTTTAGGTGGAGAAAACCTTACAACGTCGCTTACACTTTTTTAGGTACAAAGCTAAATACCGAATCCTACTTCGAGGTAGAACCAACCTAACATCGCTTACACGTTTTTTGGTAACAAAGCTAAATATCAAGTCCTTCTTCGGGTAAAACCAAACCTGTTATGTTTTATTGCCCAACAGAACAAACTTTGTGTTTTATGACCTAAACACATAAACCAACTAACATCTATTTTGTTGTATAATAAATGATACACAATGGTGTATACTGATGATCTAAGACATAAATGTCAAATGGATGTAAAAGCCTAATTTAAACATAAGGATCACTAAGCATGATTTTGTTGATTAGAATGAAGATGACAAGTCTCTAAGCTTGTTATGTGACGAGGTGTCATTTTATACACTATTTCGAGGTCATTTAACCCCCTAAATCATGCAAATATACCCAGATTATGTGCTTAATCGTTTGTTTTTAGGTTTTTAGCGCTTGGATGGCATTTGGACAGAATACACGTGACTTGGGCTCATTTGGAGAAGAAATGTTAAGAAATATTGATTTGATGATACAAAAGAAACAAAAGAATAAAATAAGAGGGACTAAAGATGAAGACTTCCTTAACAAGATGAAGATAGAGATTAAAGTTAGGAAGATTTACATTCCTAATATATTTATAATTCCTTTGTAAACCAAGATATCTCTATTATATAAAGAGATATCAGGCGTGCAGGTTTAGGTGTGCACAGGTTTAGGATGTAGACGTCTAGTAGTTGTGGGGTTTTTAGATAGATAGGTTATCAAACTATCAACTTTTGTTCGCCTAAGTTACTAAAAAATTTTTTTTGTTCATTTGGGTTACTAGACTATCAAAACGGATTAAATTTGGTATAGAACTATCGGTGACCGGTTGCTAGTGTTAATTCCCGGTTACATTGCCAGCGTGGCATTTGACTTTTGATACAAATAAGTTACTGAACTTTACAAATTTGTTCACCTAAGTTACTAAACTATGCGAATTTTTACACACATTTTTATACACATTTTTCTCTACATATTTTTTATACCCACCCATTTTTAATAACACTTCTTCAAACACACATATTTAATACACGGATTTATACCCACGTTTTTATACACATACATATCTTGTACACAATATTTTATACACACATTCTTGTCACAGTTTTATACACGACATTTTTTATACACAGATTTTATACACACGTTATTACACATTATTTAAACTACAGATTCTATACACACATTTTTATACAGATTTTTATACGACTACGTTTTTAATACACAACATTTCTTTATACACGTTTTTATACACGTATTTATACACACATTTTTAACATACACGGATTTAATACACGCAGTTTTTAAACAAAGATCTAAATCGACATTTTTATACACGTTTTTATACACACTTCTTTATACACACATTCTGATTACACATGTTTTTGTAATACAACATTTTTATTTAAAAACGTGTGCATATATAAAAAACATATATAAAATTGTGTGTATAAAAATGTGTGCATAAAAACGTGTAAAAAATGTATGTATAAAAACGTGTATAAAATGTGTGTATAAAAATGCATATAAAAACATGGATAAAAACGTGTATAAAAACATGTATTTTCTAAAGGTATTTTAGATGAACAAAACAACAAACTTTAGTAACTTAAGCGAACAAATTCGCAAAGTTGAGTAACATACCTGTCAAATAACCTGATATGTTTCTGAGTTGGATAACTGGGCCCACAAAAAGCTGACGTGGAGAAGGTCAAAACACAATATCCCGGTTGCCAGTATTCGAGGTAACCTGAATGAACACACTTTTGTTGTTCGGTAACCTTAAAGTTAAACTTCGATAGTCTAGTAACCCAAATGAACAAAAAAAGTTCAGTAACTTAGGCGAATAAAAGTTGATAGTTTAGTAACCTATCTATCTAAGAACCCGTAGTTGTGTGGTGTAGCCTCAAGGTCAAGGTAACTTGATCCCTGTTATTGTTGAGTAACACGATCTATACTGATCATATAGATTTGAGGCTTGGTGGAAGCGTATGATAATAAAACCTTGTTCAATAACATTGATGTTCTTATTTATATTCTGCTGCATATTGTTATCATTGTTATTGTTAATCCTAGATATAAGTTCTAAACAAACTGAGCTTAACAAACTCCACAATTGGTATCAGAGCCATAGGGCTCTTGATCTAGGATTCAAAAGGTTTTATAATCGAGCTTTCTGTTTTCAATAAAAGGCGAATTCAATTAAACTAGGGTTTTCAAACCCTAATTTGTAAAAGCAAAAAAAGTGTAAGTCAGTGTTCACAACAGCAAACACAGGTTGGTTTTTCTTATTGATCAGGTCAAACAACAAGAGTTTGCGACAAGAAAAGATTTAAAGATAGAAGTTATCGCAGGTTGGGATCTGTTATTATATGAAAACCCTAATTCTTAGTGTTTGTATTCATTCCTGTAAATAACTTCTTGTTTTATGTCGTTCATATTGTTGCTGTTGTTGTTCATATTTAAGTTTATTTAAAGTTACTGCTGCTATAAGCAGATCACATCGCGACAAGACAGCAGAAGGTACAGCAGTTAAGGGTTTTATGTTTAAAAGCTGCTGTATGGTTTGTTGATGTGGGCTTACGTCGTAATGAATTCATCATGATCAGGTTTGGAAACTGTTTAAGATGAGGCCCACACTATCAAATTCAATTGCGTTCTATATGATTCTAGTAACGAGCAGATTATGGTTATGATTCTGATATGTTGAAGGGTTTGTTGGTTTATTGGAAATCAACAAAGCAGCAGATTTATTGTTTATACATTAGTGTTACTCGTATATCATTGATGTTGTCAGTAATAGAAGAACAGTAGTAAGTTGGTTACTACTGCTAGGCTTTAAGAGTTGTTAATACTGTTAGTTTTAAAAAAAACTACTGTTGAGCAGTTACTACTACTGGTATCGTCTATAGGACAAGGGATGAATATTGTTGATTGATGGCGTAGGTTTTGAATGAGAGAGATGGAAGATAGGAGCAGTTTGATTTATGGTGATGGCCCTAATTTAAAGGGATTGTGTTTATTCCCATAATTACTTCGTAATTGTGTTGTTTATTGCTGTGAAGTTATTTGGAAACTAATTATGAAGGAAAGAAGTACGTGAAGTATGGTATGTTATTGGACAGATTTTGCAAGGTCAGATTAGTATGAAAAGTTAAATACTGCTATTCAGACTTTGTGCTGCTAACATACTTTATGCTTAATATTGTTCGTAGATTTAGTACTGCTAGCTTTAAAAAGCAGTCGGTTAATACTGCTTGGGTTTACATGATTGATGCTGCTAGCTTTATCCGATAACAAACTACACACTTTGGTTCTCGGATAGAACAGGTTTAAGTTTTTGGATTCAGATTCACTTAAATTGTATAAAGGCTATTTTTGGGATTTAACAACAAGTGATTACGGGGATGATTTCTTTATTACTTATTTGACGATGAAGTGGAATTACTTGGGTACGTGTTCTTATCATATCTTAAACGGCTTACAACGTTTGAAGATAACTTGTTCGTGTTTATACGGTGTTGATGAAGACTTGCAAAATCTAGCAATGTGTGATTTCTCTTATGGTGCTCAATGCGCACATTTGCTGTCACTTTAAGGAGTTACGTTGTAGTGCTCAGTGTCTCATATAGTTAAGGATTTTGTCAAGAGATTGCGGTCTACTTATACATAGTAGGTATGAGTTTGGAGTTACGTTAATAGTACAAGACATAAGACATAAGTTTGGGTTATTCTACTTCTACATCAAGTTTGTTATACTGAGTTTTATCCATCAATAATCATTATAAAAAGCCTACAGAATTTGAAGATTCAAGAGATGGTAAACATATTGGTTTCAGGGGAAGCTTATTGACAAAGTGTTTAACCATCAGGATATGTTCATGCACCACTTGAGGTGAAAGGTTTCATTACTACTACTAGTTGTTTATTACTACTGCTAGTTTAAGTTTCTACTGTCTTGAATCTATTATTCTTATTGTGCGTCATGGAGGGTAATTTGAGACATTGGAAGGCTGGATTAGTAGTGTAGTATATGGTTTGTAGTTGTAAAGATTCAAGTTGCTTATCTTCACAAGACCCCTATTGGATTATTTACAAAAATGGGGAAAGAAAAGATTACAGGACATATGATTTGCAATCTTATAAATGGTGGTGGCATGTAGATTTTTGATTTTAAAGGGAAAGATTGTTCATTCAATGAAGTTTAAATGTTGGTTTTGTAATCATCAAATAGGGGAGGATCGTTAGGAATTATATTGATTTGATGATACAAAACAATGAAACAAGAAAGAAACAAAAGGAAAACAAAAGGATTAAAGTCGTCAGATTGGAATTCTACAAGATGTAGGAGTACATGAAGATTTTAAAAGATTTGGTCTTAAAAGATAAAGATAAATATTAGGAAGATTTACATTCCTAATTGTATTATGTTTTCTTTGTAAACCTAGATGATCTCTATTATATAAAGAGATATAGGTCGTGAGTTTTATGTGTGCACAAAAATATATAGACGTTCTAAGTTTATGAGGCAGCTCAAATCTAGGAATATGGTTCTTGTTAAACGCCTAGATATCTTGTTAAACACAGAAAGATGATGGGATTTTCATCAGTCAAGACAAGTATATGGATAAAATTTTGAAGAAGTTTGGTTTTTCAACTGTGAAGACAGTAAGTACACCTATGGAGACTTCAAAGCCTTTGACGAAGGATGAAAATGTTGAAGATGTTGATATTCACTTATATAGATCAATTAGATTAGTATAATTATGTTTATAAATCTTTAAAGGCCTGATATTATGTTTGTTTGTAATGGTGCATGTGCAAGATTCCAACTCACACCTAAAGTTTTACATCTTCATGCTGTGAAAAGAATCATTAGATACTTGAAAGGTCAACCTAAATTGGGCCTTTGGTATCCTAAGGACTCACCATTTGATTTGGAAGCTTATACAGATAGTGACTATGCTGGTGCAAGTTTAGACAGGAAATCCACAACAGGAGGTTGTCAATTTCTTAAAAGCAGATTGATTTCATGGCAATGAAAGAAGCAAACTGTGGTTGCAAATTCTACAACTGAAGCAGAATATGTAGCTGCATCAAATTGGTGTAGATAGGTGTTATGGATCTAAAATCTATTGCTTGATTATGGATACAACTTTATGAATACCAAGATTTTCAATGACAATGAGAGTACTATCTGCATTATGAAGAATCCAGTATTTCACTCAAAAACTAAGCACATTAAGATGAGACATCAATTTATCAGAGATTCCAATAAGAAGAAGCTTATTTAGATGATCAAGATTCACATAGATCAGAATGTTGCTGATTTGCTCACAAAAGCATTTGATGTTAGTCGTTTTCAAGTTTTGACTGCTAGCATTGGAATGCTTAATCTCTGAGGTGTTGTTTGGATAGATTGATGATTGGAATGGGTTAGAAATACTATTTGGATGAAATTGGGGTTTATACTAGTAACTCAAGAGTTAGTGCTGCTGGCATGACTTAATGCTGCTGGGCGAAAAGTTGGTGCTCCTAGGCAAAAAGTTAATGCTACCGGGCTAAGTTAGTGCTGCTAGGTTACCGTTAGGGTTAAAATTACTAAGGGTGTCTTTTTTAAATTAAATGGTTACTTCACTTATGGTTTTGCTTAATTCCCTATAAAACCATTTACGATCACACAATAATCACTCTTAAACACTCTCACGTTCTCAATTTTACAAACCCTAACTCGATTTCATCACCAACATTTACAATTATCATCAATGGCGGACTTAACCTTTGCTGATTCTGACAATATGGTGGCATACTTGGAAAAATCAGAAGCCAATGTAGATTTTGCAGAGATAGTTGATTTCCTTAATGCTAGCCCTATCAGTTATGCATTAACTATAAGTCCAACTATCTATGTGTCCTATATTGAGCAGTTTTGGTCTACTGCAAAGACCATAACCAGTCAATAATGAAAAAAAAATACGCATGCTAGAGGTGATGGGCAAGAAAAAGACTATAGTAATAAACAAAATCATCTGTGAGGAGTGATTCTTCACTTTTGATGATGAGGTTGGGTATTACTTGTTAACAAATACTGAGATTTTTGAATAACCTTCCGATTGATGGGAATCGAAAAGCTTTCTGATAAACTTACTTTTCTAAAACCTTTCTTTTCCCCTCAATGGAAGTATCTCATTCATACCATCTTACAATGTTTAAGTTCTACACAACTGCTTGGAATAAATTTGGTACTAATATAGCATTAGCAGTTATATGTTTGGCTAAGAATCAAAAATTTAATTTTTCTAAATTGATTTTTGATGGTATGTTGAGAAACTTGGATCCTAATCTAAAAAAGTTTTAATGTATCTAGGTTTTTACACTATTTTGAACATTCAAATTGAATATCTTGCAGCAGTTTTTAATGATAAAATAGGATTCACCTTTCTCATACTAAAAGGTTTTTTGCAAACATAAAGAAGCAAGGAAAAGATTTTTTTTTCATGGACCGTTACCCATTGTGTTCCATCTAGGCTGGCATCACAAGCAGTGGAGGTGAAGGTTCAAGGACAAACCCACTGAACCTCCAACAAACCTATATACTTCACCATCGCATGTTGAACCAATCCTCACTATTGCATCATCATCACACCCTAAAAAGACCCACAAACGTAGGAAAGTTAAAAGCAAGGTCACTGAGATTCCTCAGTCTAGTGAGCCTACTAACCTTGATGCAGATGAGGCTATCCATGAGGAGAGGGGAGATAGTATGGAAAGGGCTGCCACTAATGCTGCTAGCTTATATGTCGAGCAGGACAGTGGTAACATAAATAGGACCCAATCTACGGCAATACCTAATATTCCTTTTCCTCAGGGAATTAGTTCAGGTGGTAGTCCCAGGTTCCAAGAATCCATGGGGGATACCATTGCTCAAACTAGGTCTGAGATGGTATCTACACCTTCCTATGATTCACTTCTCCTAGGAGTTAACACACGTGGAAGTGATGAGAAAAGAATTGAACTTAAGGAATTGATGGATATGTGTACAAAACTGTCTGACAGGGTTCTTGACTTGAAGAATGTAACGGATGCTCAAGCTTTGGAAAGTATTAAAGTGAATAGAAATAGAGTTAGTACTGGAAGAAAGAACACGTAAAAACAACCACAACCAAAAAGAAGGTGTATAAGACAAGAGTTGGTCCTTAATGAGAGTTGGTGAGCATTGATGCATCAAAAGGGGCAGGGAATAGTAAAAACTGAAGAACTTAATGTTGCTAAGGATGAACATATGTTTGATTTATTTGATTTGGCTGGTACAAAGCATTTGTAGATCAAGAAGAGCCTACCGAGCTTGTGGAAGATAAAGGTAGTGCTGAAAAAGGTGTTAGTGCTGCTGAAGATAAAGATAGTACTGCTGATCCAGTTACTACTATTGGTGAGACAGTTACTACTGACAGTGTTAATCCTGAAGATAGTACTGCTGTTGATGTTAGTGTTGGTAGTCCTACAAGATTAGTTGATGATTCAACTACAAATGATGTTACTTTGGCAGAGACCTTGATGGCAATCAGAAGTAGTGCTTAAAGACCACAAAAGTTAAAGGGAGTTGTTTTTAAAGAGCCAAGTGAACCAACAACAACAACAACATCAAGACCTCAACCTCAGATTCCAGCAAAAGATAAAGGAAAAGGCATCATGCAAGAGCCTAAGAAACTAGTGAAAGTGAAAGGCAAAGATCAAATTGAATATGATGCTGATGTAGCTCAAAGGCTTCAAGCAGAGTTAGATGAAGAAGCTTGCCTTGAAAGAAAAAGAGAAGAAGAAGCTAGTAATGCTGCATTGATTGAAGAATGGGATTCCATTGAAGCAAGAATAGATGCTGATACTCAATTAGCTAAAAGGCTTCAAGCAGAAGAGAGAGAACATATGTCTGTTGAAGAGTAAGCTAGACTGTTAATGGAATTAATTGTAGTCAAAAAGAAATTATTTGCTGCAAAAAGAGCTAAAGAGCGAAAGTGAACAAACACCTCCAAGTAGAACAAGAAAGAAAAATGTTGTTACTTACATGAAACATAATGGCATGATACAAGGACAAGATTTTTCAAAAAAAAAGGCGTTTAAAAGCTTTGATGCAATTAAGCAAATATTTGACAAAGCTTACAAACAGGTAAATGATTTTGTTCCTATGGATACTGAAAGCAGTGGAAAGAAGGTTGATAGCAGTGGAAAGAAAGAAGAGAATAGTAAGAAAAGAACAAGAGCGGTACTTGGTGAAGAAAGTGTCAAGAGACAGAAGGTAGAGGATGATGCTGAGAAGGCAAAGCTTAAAGCTTGTTTGGCATATAGATTTGAGGCTTGGTGGAAACGTATGATAATAAAACCTTGTTCAATAACATTGATGTTCTTATTTATATTCTGCTACATATTGTTATCATTGTTATTGTTAATCCTAGATATAAGTTCTAAACAAACTGAGCTTATCAAACTCCACAGTGCAATGCTTGATGATTTTGACAGACAAGATATGTTAGATCTGTACAGGCTGGTAAAGGAAAGATTTGAGACAACTAGCCCAGAAGGATATGACAGATTGCTTTGGGGAGATCTCACCACTTTATTTGAACCAAGTGAGGAAGATGAAATCTAGAAAACTCAACAGGACTACACATTGATAAGTTGGAAGTTATATGATTCATGTGGAGTTCATTTATTATTGATGGATACTGGATGTTCTATTCACATGCTAGTAGAAAAGAAATATCCTCTTACACAAGAAATGCTTTCAAGAATGTTGAGTGGGAGGCTAGAAGTTGATCATGAATGTGAAATGGCATTTGAGCTTCTCAGATTTACAAGATCACAGCTTAAGAAGTAGAAGAGTGTTTGGATACATCCTCCTGATGATCAAGAAGATTTTATTAAAGAAACTTGATGATTAATATGATGAATATCAAGTTTAGGGGAGGATTGTTGGGAATAAAAGGATTCTTAACTGTTACTACTGCTGGTTCAAGTTACAACTGCTAGTTGTGGTTACTGCTGCTGCTCAAGATCAAAGAAAATGTTCTAAGTCATTACTACTGTTAGAGTAATATTAGTACTGCCAGTACAACTGTTACTACTGCTAGAAGAGTTTCTGCTGTTAGACTTAGTTAGTACTGTTAGTCTGTTTTAGTACTGCTAAAGTGATATGTATGAGATATTTTAGGAAAAGATATGTATGTGTAGAAAACGCGTTGTAAGCCCATTAGGGTTCCTTGGTGTATAAAAGGAGACCCTAGGGCATGTAGTTTATATATCTCATTTTCATATACAGTCATTTATAGCTTCAAGGTTTTGTATAACCCTAACACTATCAAGAGTGTTCGTATTAATATATTGAGGCTTAAAGTTTGGTATTATACAATCTTGTTTGTCACTGTTTTATTGCTTATTCTTCTTAGTATCATAGACTAGATTCCGCATAGTCTTTGATATATTCAATCAAAGTTTCTACCATAGTTGTCTTGGATTTATTCAATACAACTAAGCCTTTTACAAGCTAAGCAAGATCTATTCAAGTGGGATCAACACTTTACTGACGTAGGTGGCAATTTTTGCTTTCATATTCGGCCACCAATACAGTTTCTTTATATCTTGGTACATCTTGTCCGATCCAGAATGAATTGAATATTTTGACTTATGCGATTCATGCATAATCATCTCCCTTAAGTTACCTTGACAAGGTATCCAACTTCTCCCATTCAAGCATAATGTTCCATCAGTACGTTGCTTTAGCTTCTTAATCATACCACACAGATCTTCGGTTCCAAAATTCTCTTCTTTCCTCGCCTCAACTTGAGCATTTAAAATTTGCATAGGAAGGTTCAACTCAATCGTCAAAACCAAAGCTCAAACTCGTAGTGGCTTATTCCGTTTCTTTCGGCTCAAGGAATCCGCCACCACGTTCGCCTTTCCCGGATGATAACGAATCTCGCAGTCTTAATCGCTCAACAGCTCTAACCATCTACGTTGTCTCATGTTCAACTCTTTCTGATCTAGAATATGTTGCAAACTCTTATGATCAGTGAACACAACACATTTCATGCCGTACAAATAATGTCTCCACATTTTGAGAGCAAACACTACAGCTCCTAGCTCTAAGTCATGTGTAGTGTAATTCTTCTCATGAATCTAAAGTTGGCGTGACGCGTAGGCTATGACTTTCTCCCTTTGCATCAAAACTGCGCCCAATCCTTTACGAGAAGCATCACAGTAAACCACGAAGTTTTCACTACCTTCGGGTAAAGCCAAGATCGATGCACTACACAATTTCTGCTTCAACAGTTGAAATGCAGCTTCTGCCTTTTCACTCCAGTCAAACTTCACGTTCTTCTGAGTCAGCTTCGTCATAGGCTTGGAAATTTTTGAGAAACCTTCGATAAGTCGTCGGTAGTAGCCAGCAAGACCTAGAAATTGACGAATCTCTGTCAGAGTCTTAGGCGATGCCCAATCCTTGATTGACTCGATCTTAGCTGGGTCCACGTGAATGCCGTCACTATCAATCACGTGACCAAGAAATTGTACCTTCCACAGCCAAAATTCACACTTTGAAAACTTGGCGTACAATTCTTCCTTCTTAAGCAACTCCAAAATTAACTTAAGATGTTCTGCATGCTCTTCCTTGCTCTTGGAGTAGATCAAGATGTCATCAATAAAAACGATCACGAATTTATCTAAGTACAGCTTGCACACCCGGTTTATCAGATCCATGAATACCGCCGGTGCGTTGGTCAATCCAAAAGGCATTACTTAGAACTCGTAGTGGCCATAGCGAGTCCTAAACGCCATCGTTAGAATGTCTTCCTCCCGAACTCTGAGTTGGTGATAACCAGATTTCAGGTCGATCTTAGAGTAGACTCTTGACCCTTGCAACTGATCAAACAGGTTGTCGATTCTCCGGCCTTTGGCTCTAAGTCCAAATTTTTTATGACCATGTCAATCCTGTCACAAGACGAACCATTAACCAATCGGCCGGTGGTAAGCTTCATGACCGAAACGCCAAAGAATCCTAGGCATTATTAGAAGACCTCGCCCTCTATGAAAACGAAAGTTGGAACGACCCAAGGGATTTCGATGAGCCAGTCAAGGCAATCACTTTGCCTCAAGATGTCCCGAGTACATCCAATCGCTGTCTAATCGAGCTCGAAAATAAAGTCCAACACTTGATGGAAGCTCATCTTGCTCCGACACAACCTACTCAAGTGAACAAAATCACTACCTCGTGTGAGATCTCCAGTGGTTCCCACGATACTCAGTATTGCATGGAAGATCCTGAGCAAGCCTTTGTTGAATACGCATCCTCGCGTACCGATGAAGCGAGAGGTAAGTGGTATACTTTCAAGCCCGAGCAAAACAATCTTGGTGACACCTATAATCCATCATGGAGAAGTCACCCAAACCTTAGGTGGAGACAACCCTAAAATTCTTAAAATAATTTTTCAAACCCACCTAACTGGTTCCAACCTAACGGTTAAATCCCTAACCGTTCCTTCAACAACCATCCTCAAAGCTTTAACAATCAATCAAATCTAGAAGGATTGGTATCCAACTTCATAGCATCTCAAGACGCTAGGCTGACCAAGTTTGAAGCCGATTTAAAACAACATCAAAGTGAGATAACCAACAAAATTGACACAGTGTTGAAAGCCATCACCGATCAAATAACAGGAGCACTACCTAGCGATACGGTTAAGAACCTAAAACTAACTACTTCCCCAGTTTTGTCTGCTCGTTCTTACCCAAATATAGACCCACAATTCTCAAACCATATCCACGGTTCGATCAACGCCGTCACAATTCATTCCGAGAAACAAAGCGGTTACTATGATGAAAAAGCAAAATATAATGAGGAAGAAAAAAGGACAGTCCGGAAAATATACATGTCAACCCTTCCACGCCGCCCGGTCTATCATTTGCATTTATCACCGAAAAAGTCCTCAAATTCAATTCATTCTTCGAATCGCTCAAGTTGGTTCCTCAATCATCAGACACCGAGGTCGTTTGTACAAAGGGGGACGATGGAGAAGTCATGTTTATTGAGTTAATTATAAAGAATGATGACTCTAGCGAAGGAGAACCTGAAGATGAAGGGGGTACAATAACTGAAGGGGTAGGAGCAGAATATTTTGACATATTCCTAACTAGTAGTGAACTCACATATCATAAGTGCCTCATGTGTAGCCCAATCCCTTCGATATTTCTAAGAAACCTCATCATCATGGAAGGGTGCCTATCAAACCTCAAGATACCATTCAACATTAGGCATGTGCATGTGGAAAAAGCTTACATTGACCCTAACTCCCCTCTAAATATCATGACCCGGATGATGTATAATTGGATCATGAAAAGAAAACTTGACCCTAGGGAAAACTCGAATAGAGGAATTAGCAATTTCACAGGAAGGATTAAAGGAATGCATGTCTTCATAGGAAACTTCACCTATATCGTAGACTTCATGATTGTTGAGGATATTAGTTCAATTATAGACCCTAGGTTGTCACAAGTAGTACTAGGGAAACCTTTTGCGGAAATATCCAACATGACTCACGACCCACCCAAAGTTAAATGTAAGATCATTAACGTTACCGATGAATTTGGCCTATAAATTCCTCATAATATAGAATAAGTACAAACTGCAACTGACGGACTGAAGAAAATAGCACACAAAATCATCACCTTAGGGAACGAAGAAGACAAGTAAGAGAGATATATATGTAATGAAGCAAACATTAAGATTTTATAAGGAGTGCTTAGAGCTTGGACCCGAATATGTGACTGGAATGGATGATGAAAAAGAAGTTACGTAAGAATGTGTGACTTCGAGTCTAGCTACAAGACTCGTAAATAAAGAAAAGCGCTTTTTGGGAGGCAACCTAATATTTACTTTTCTCGCAATATTAGTAAGTGTCTTGTGTTTTTATTCTTTATTGTTGTTTTACTATGTTTGAATTATTTTGTAATCATGCTTTGTTTGTTTGTAACTTCGTCTTATTTGCAATCAAAGGTATTTTGCAACAAAATAAGTGTAGGGGAAATATCCGGTTTTTAGAACCAAATTCAAACATTTAAAATGAATTGTTAAATTAATCTGCGTCAGTTTCGAGTCATATGATTGAATTATTAATTCTCAGATTGTTACGCAGCATTTTATACAGGAAAATAACTTATAAGAATGAGTGCAGGAAATTTTTCATCAAAAACAAAAAATGAGTTTTCACAGAGTGTGGAGACGGCGTCACGATTTACATGTGACGCCGTCACCACGACACTTGTGACGAGGTCAGGATATCCCTGACGGCGTCAACGCGCTAGTATTAGCATGAAAATCTCGAAATTTTAAGTATTTTTGAAAGTATATCTGACAACACTTAAGAAAGTTTTAATTCTTTAATAAACCGCAAAACCCAGAGTTAATAATTCTCTCCTCCTATCTTTATACTAATTTAATAGATCGAAACCCTAGAACCCTTATGTAATAGTATATCTATCCTATGGATTTTATGCTTGGTGTAGTTGTCTTTGTCTTTGATTACAGGTTATATTTGATGAGAAGAAGCTTGGAAGATCTTAGGATGTTTTCATTAGATGATTCTTGAAGGACGATTTAACCAGTTATCGCATGTTTCTTCTCCATTATTGAGTAAACCAGGGGAGTACTAGTTTCTTTTCCTTGTTTTCTTTTCCCTTTATTCGTTTTTACGGGTACTTCTATAGAACATTGGGGACAATGTTCAACTTAAGTGTAGGGGGAAAATAAGCCTTAGAAACTATTCTTTCATTTGCCATTTGCTTTGTCCTTAAAATGATTGGTAATATATCGAAACATAGCATAAAAGGGTAATTTTAACCAAAATTTAAATTTTTTTATGACACATACCAACGAAAATCGACTATTAATAGCGTCTCATGGATAGGAATTTATATGGCTAGAACAAAAACCCTCAGAATTCCACCCCAAAAATGTGAGGTTCGCCTTTAGATCTATAGGAATTCGGGTATCCATTATTGATACCCAAGATAGTTTATACCTTTAGCTTTCTCGAGTTAAGGAGTGAGCAGTCATATGTGTCTATTTCGTCGTTATGGATGTGTACATGTGGTCTTTGTCGCCTTTTTTTGAGCATTGAGATCGATATTAAATTATATGAGTGTACCGATAGTATATTAAATTCTAGAACTTGTTTTTGTGATGCATCCCGAGACTGCATGGTGAGTATTAGGATTTCCTAGATAAGAGGCACTAGGATTAACCCATGTTTTAAACCTGTAATTATTATGATGGTCACACTGATCATGTAACTATCCCACACCCTTGCCATGCACTCATCTTTAGTGCAGGATACCCCTAGTACAACCCTCCGAGCCTATCCTTTTTCACGGTTCTCATAATTTTTTGGTTAAGCCAGACTATTAATGAAGAACATTGTTCACCCTTAAACTAATCGTTACACCCAAATTGCCTTAGCCTACCTTGTATGTACTCGCTTTTAGTACATTATTATTTTAACCTAAGTTAATTATTTGAGTACGCGGTTGCTAAGTCCTGATCCTTGTAAATACAGTTTTGGGACGATTTAGATTCATGGTAGTATTTATTTCGCAAAAAAATGGGGAAGAAAAGTTAAGTCAATACCCCCATATGTTTGTTAGATGATCTCCATGTTATTTTGATCCACCTCAAATCGGGTCATTAGTTAGATTGTAAATAATTGAGTATGTAAAAGTTCAAGTGTAGGGGTGTATCTAAAAACCCCCATGATGTGTTATATGTTAAGCAATGGCAGGGCAAAAGTGTACGAAAAAAATGTATATAAAAAGGGTAAAAAATAAACGGGCTGCTATTTGCTTATGTTTATGTTTATGTTTATCATAAAGTCAAGAAAAGAAAAAGAAAGATATTGATGTAGAGTTATGTAGAGTTTGTATATCTTCATCCGAGTCTTGGCTTAGCAACCAAACCAGCGTGTATTCGTATAAATAATTAGCTAACCATTCCACTCCAAATTCACCCAAAGCCACCTAAATGTATCCCATCCATTTCCGTTTCCATTATATGTTATCTTACACCTACACCCCACAACCCTTTAAAAGACCTCTTGGATAGTAATGAATAATGCTTGTGCCCAGTAGTGGAAGTTTGATCCTTTACCAAGCCTATGGTAATTTATATGCTATGACAGATAATGAGTGTTGATTTTTTTGTTTCCCCCTTATGTTATAATTTATTATACACCCGAGAGAAAGAGAGAATCCCAAACACTTATGTAAATACGAGGTCTAGAAGGTTGTATTGTAAAATACTTTTAAAGAGTAGGTTAAATAACCCTCATATTGCTATTGTCTAGGTAGAACAACCCATTTGCTTGAGAACAAGCAAACCCCAAGTGTAGGGGTATTTGATGAGGTGTTATTTTATACACTATTTCGGGGACATTTAACCCTCTAAATCATGCAAATATGCCCAGATTATGTACTTAATCGTTTGTTTTTAGGTTTTTAGCACTTGGATGGCATTTAGAGGGAATACACGTTACTTCGGCTCATTTTGGAGAAGAAACAGACAAGATTACGGACCTACACCAAATCTTTGAAGAAGTATAATTGCTTACAAAACGTGGAGACGGCGTCACAGGCATAAAGCGCTCCGTCGTGATCCATCTAGTGATGGCGTCAGGACGTAGCCGACTTAATGAGGATCTAGAATCATCCACGTAGGGACGGCGTCAAGATTACAACGCGACGCCGTCGCAACAATATCTCTATATATATTAAACCGATTTTAGGGTTTCAAGTGTTAGAAAATACAGATTTTTTTCTCCATTAGGCCTATATAAGCAAACCAAGGATTAGAAAATATAGATTTTTTTCTCCCCCTTGCTCCTTGGTCGACCGAATCCTCAAGAGAAAGAAAAAAAAAATTTATCAAGTTATTAAGGTAATCATTTTATTCGTAGTTTAATCTTTTTAGTTATCATGATTAATTTATGTAATCTAAACATGATGGATTAAGTTTTATCATAAAATTTAATTAGGTTTTTTTAATTAGGGTTTAGTCTACTGTAAATTAATGTAATTAAACTAATTAGGATTGATTAAGGTTTAATTAGAAGCATGATGGTGTAATCGGTTAGGGTTAATTTGCGTTAAATCATAATTTTTTATGTGTCTATTAAAGATCCCCCAAAGGAAATTAATTAATTTGAAGCCTAAGTATGCTTTTTAGGGTCATACTTTTTAGTGCGCAATCAGACCCGAATTGAGACTGTTTTGGAGTTTGATTTTCTTAGGAGCACTTAGGTATGCAATTAATGATTGGGAGTCGCATGTTAGACAGTAGACACATAAGGAAGCATGTGAGATTTTTGGTTTGAATTATGAGGATGTTAAAGTGGTGCGTTTAGGTCGCATAAGTTGGTGTAAAATTCTGCTTAAAAACAGAAACTATGAAGTGTAACATTTAAGTGTAAATAGTAAATGTATGATGTGGTAAAGTTTTAAAACAAGTATAGGACTATGATAGATAACATAGGCATCCATCATAGTTGAGGTTACATCATATTGGGTTGAATGCCTAATTGATGGTAACTTATTGTGTGTTTATGTTGTTTAGATTGTTCGTGAATTTCTGTGAAGTATTTGTGGATTTTGGAAGCTAGCATCAGGTGAGTGTCATAACCCTATCTTTTCTAAGATTTTTCATTGGGGTGGAAACGATGCTTGAGTATGTGATGTTTTATTACTGTGCTCCATCTAAATCCATAGTACTTAAAAAAAACCTAAATCAAAACCCTAGTTTCTCTCTCTATGGGCGATTTTGATCTTTTTTTCATCGTTCGAATCTGATTTCGTACCTGTGCCATTCATTGTATATCGATCGAATAGTGTTTGTGATTATTGTTTCCTTCTACATCAATCTATTTGTGATAGGG
>BQNB010034403.1:0-47713 GCA_026074375.1 Tanacetum coccineum
CGCATCCTTAGTATACTCCTCTGATTCATATCCTAAATCTTTAATTTCATATTCATTTTTATTATCATAATTAACCAAATTGGCCTGATTATCAATGACTTCAGTTTCCATGATTCTTCAGCCGCAATGTGTAAAAGAAAATAAGTAAAAGTGTAATTAATGGTGTAAAAAGAGATGTTATTGTTATGTTTTGGTTGCAGCCTTTTTTTAGAGAGATGAAAAAGTGTTACCGTCCATATTCATATGTAATTTTAAAAGTTAAAATTTTTGAATTATTGATAATTTGACATTGATTATTTAAATTTGACGCTCAATTAAAGATGTAATCTTTTATCATTAAAAAGGAATGTGTGACTATATGTTTATTAACAATTTAAATTTATTTTAAAAAATAAAATTTTATGACAATTAACATATTAAAAAGTGGTAATCTTACATGTTATACTCATCCATATAGTCATAATACCAATTGATTCTACCAAAACATCTATCTAATACAAAATTTAAAAAATTTAAATTTAAATTAAAAATTTAGAAAATTTAGAAATACGTTACCAACATACCGAATCCGAACCGCCTCGTGAACACCCCTAATATGACCCATATGATGTTAAATACCCATTAATGAATGCGACTAGTGATATCCTAATGCACATGTCATGCATGGGTTCCATTACAATATAAGCCACTTTAACCCAATGCACATGACCCTATTGTTAATTACCCATTGTCACCAGTCATGGATGTGTCATAACATGACACTCTAAGCAGCTACAACCCAATGTATATGACCCATATGATGTCAAATACCCCTTAATGAATGTGACTAGTGTTATCCTAATGCACATGACCCATGACCCATATGAATTAGCCATAATCACCGGTCATGCATGGGTTTCATTACAATATAAGCCACTACAACCCCATGCATATGACCCATATGATGTCAAATACCCATTAATGAATGTGACCAGTGATATCCTAATGCACATGACCCATGATCGATGACCCATATGAATTAGCCATAATCATCGGTCGTGCATGGGTTCCATTACAATATAAGCCACTACAACCCAATGCACATGACCCATAACCCATGTTAATTACCAATTGTCACCAGTCATGGATGTGTCGTAACATGACACTCTAAGCGCAACTACAACCCAATGCATATGACCCATATGATGTCAAATACCCATTAATGAATGTGACCAGTGATATCCTAATGCACATGACCCATGATCGACGACCCATATGAATTAGCCATAATCACCGGTCATGCATGGGTTCCATTATAATATAAGCCACTACAACCATGTTAATTAACCATTGTCACCAGTCATGAATGTGTCGTAACAGGGAGGTCGACCGATACTCACCGATTAATCCCGCTTAGAACGATTACAAGCTACAGGCAGGTCGATCGCCCGACTATCGATTCGCGATTTTTTCAACCTTTGCTACTATTACGTTAAATTTTGTGGTAAACAATTAAAAAAACTTTTATTCACAACTATTATCGTGGCTAAAAGTATTTTCCCGATTAATCCCGCCTAGAATGATTACAAAAGATACCGGGAGGTCGACCGCCCGTCTATCGATTCACGATTTTTGCAACCTTTTCTATATTATCGTGGCTAAAGGTATTTTCCCTCCGATATTTTCGTGAAATATTTCGTAAAATTCATGATAACATGACACTCTAAGCGCAACTACAACCCAATGCATATGACCCTATTGATGTCAAATACCCATTAATGAATGTGACTAGTGATATCCTAATGACCCATGACCCATATGAATTAGCCATAATCACCGGTCATGCATGGGTTCCATTACAATATAAGCCACTACAACCCCATGCATATGACCCATATGATGTCAAATACCCATTAATGAATGTGACCAGTGATATCCTAATGCACATGAGGACCCATATGAATTAGCCATAATCACCGGTCGTGCATGGGTTCCATTACAATATAAGCCACTACAACCCAATGCACATGACCCATAACCCATGTTAATTACCAATTGTCACCAGTCATGGATGTGTCGTAACATGACACTCTAAGCGCAACTACAACCCAATGCATATGACCCATATGATGTCAAATACCCATTAATGAATGTGACCAGTGATATCCTAATGCACATGACCCATGATCGACCCATATGAATAATTAGCCATAATCACCGGTCGTGCATGGGTTCCATTACAATATAAGCCACTACAACCCAATGCACATGACCCATGACCCATGTTAATTACCAATTGTCACCAGTCATGGATGTGTCGTAACATGACACTCTAAGCAACTACAACCCAATGTATATGACCCATATGATGTCAAATACTGAATGTGACCAATGATATCCTAATGCACATGACCCATGATCGACCCATATGAATTAGCCATAATCACCGGTCATGCATGGGTTCCATTACAATATAAGCCACTACAACCCCATGCATATGACCCATATGATGTCAAATACCCATTAATGAATGTGACCAGTGATATCCTAATGCACATGACCCATGATCGACCCATATGAATAATTAGCCATAATCACCAGTCGTGCATGGGTTCCATTACAATATAAGCCACTACAACCCAATGCACATGACCCATGACCCATGTTAATTACCAATTGTCACCAGTCATGGATGTGTCATAACATGACACTCTAAGCGCAACTACAACCCAATGCATATGACCCTATTGATGTCAAATACCCATTAATGAATGTGACTAGTGATATCCTAATGCACATGACCCATGACCCATATGAATTAGCCATAATCACCGGTTATGCATGGGTTCCATTACAATATAAGCCACTACAACCTAATGCACATGACCCATGTTAATTACCCATTGTCACCAGTCATGGATGTGTCGTACATGACACTCTAAGCAACTACAACCCAATGTATATGACCCATATGATGTCAAATACTGAATGTGACCAATGATATCCTAATGCACATGACCCATGATCGACCCATATGAATTAGCCATAATCACCGGTCATGCATGGGTTCCATTATAATATAAGCCACTACAACCATGTTAATTAACCATTGTCACCAGTCATGAATGTGTCGTAACAGGGAGGTCGACCGATACTCACCGATTAATCTCGCTTAGAACGATTACAAGCTACAGGCAGGTCGATCGCCCGACTATCGATTCGCGATTTTTTCAACCTTTGCTACTATTACGTTAAATTTTGTGGTAAACAATTAAAAAAACTTTTATTCACAACTATTATCGTGGCTAAAAGTATTTTCCCAATTAATCCCGCCTAGAATGATTACAAAAGATACCGGGAGGTCGACCGCCCATCTATCGATTCATGATTTTTGTAACCTTTTCTATATTATCGTGGCTAAAGGTATTTTCCCTCTGATACTTTCGTGAAATATTTTGTAAAATTTGTGATAATGTATTCCCCTAAAAATTTCATGAATTATATTCCCCCCAGAAAAAACTCCTCCTGTCACCCGCCACAACTCCCTCTCATCTCACCACAAATCCTGTCACCACCACAGCTCTCATCACGTCACTCTCTCATCGATCGCTATCACTCTCCCGTCATAGACCCGCCACTCCTGTCACCATTAGTAAGTATTATGTTCCTTTTGTACACATCGTTCTAAAAAACTGTGTTTATGATTCTGTAATTGAAAATGTCTTGATTATGCTATAATTGAACATTTGTTTTGAGATTTCTTCTTGTAAATTATGTCATATTTCTTGGTAAAATTAGCTAGTTAATTGGTTAAAATATATAAGTAGCCCTGTTAAGCCTATTACCACATGAACATGGAACCAGAATTGGGACTAAATGAATTAGGGTTCCTGGATGGGTGATATTTACAAGGGGAATGGGTGGTTGAAAAAGCTATAAATTGGCCTCAACCAACTATCTTAATTGAAAAAATAAATGTCAAGTTACCAGAATCTGTTCTTATATTGTGAGTTTATATTGGTTTTTGTTCACCAGACCTTTAAACTAACGATGGGGTGACCTGCAGCGACACATTTATAAACATGGACAAGTCTTGGATGGAAACTAATAGGATAAGCAAATCTTATGTTGATAGAGTAGCAGCGTTTACTGATTATGCAGTACACAACTTGCAGAAGACGGGGAACATCGACCCATGAGTTAATAAAAAACATATTTACATTCCACGTTCGTGTACCAAATGTTTAAACCATATAGAGCATAAAGTGGAGGAAGTGCAGTACCATTTATACAGACATGGGATTGATATAAGCTACACAAAGTGGACTAAACATGGAGAAGAGGATGAGCCATCAATAAGTGCCCCAAAACCTATTAATGTTACAACAGAGTTTGTTGACGACATGGATTTTGCTTATATTCCAACAGATGGCCTAGCAACAGTAGAAATGGTTAATGCTACAAAAATTTTTTTTATGTGGATGACCTTGTCAAGTTTCAAGAACTATTATTAGACGGAGAGAAGCCTCTCTACGAAGGATGTCCTGACTTTACAAAGTTTTCCGTAATAGTTAAACTACTCAACTTGAAGGGTAAATACGGAGCTTCTGATAAGTTCTTCACTGAATTACTAGGCTTGATAAAAAAGATGCTACCTGCTAGTAACGAAATGGTGGAAAAAACTAATCAAGCCAAAAAAAGTTATGAGATTGATGGGATTAGGATACAAAAAGATACACATATGTATCAATAACTACCTTCTTTGCTGAAAGAATGACAAGGATCTGACTGCATGTCGAACTTATGGAACATCAAGATGGAAGGTGGATAATAAGACAAAGAAAATGTACGAAAACATTCCAGCAAAGGTAATGTGGTTCTTTCCAATCATACCAAGACTGCAACGACTATTTAAGATAAAAAGTATTTCAGAAGATTTAAGATGGCACGCGACACAGAGGATAACAAATGGTGTGTTTCGTCACCCCGCAGATTCACAGGCATGGCGTACCATAGATGAGAAATTCCCTAAAATCACTAAAGATACAAGAAATCTACGGCTAGGAATATCGGCTGATAGGGTTGACGTCAACACGAGAAATAGGCATCACAGTGTATGGCCAGTTTTAACTGTCATATACAACCTTCCTCCATGGTTGTGTATGAAAAGAAAGTTTATCAACCTTTCGGTATTAATATCGGGATACTCGGGAAATGCTATTGATGTTTTTTTAGAACCGTTGGTTGATAATCTATATACCTTATTCGAGACAGGGGTTGATACATATGATGCTTCCACAAAAGATAACTTTAATCTATGTGCCATTATGTTATGGACAATAAATGATTACCCTGTACTTGGTACATTATGTGGATGCCCGTACAGTGGATTCAAAGGTTATGTAGTATGTGGGAAAGATACAAACTGTGTTAGACTTTCTGCCTCATCCAAGCAAAGTTATGTTGGTCACAGATGATATATACCATATAACCATCCGTTTAGAAAGCAAAAGAAGGCATTTAATGGAAAACAAGAATTTCTCCAGGCTCTAATTATAATGACCGAGGAACAAATATACAACGAGGTAAAACATATTGAAAATAAGTGGGGAAAAGGAAAACAAACAAATAATAATGCATCAAAAAACCATGAAGATACGAGAGGCAGAGGTGGTAAGATTCAAAAGCCGAAAAGAAACATAACAGAAGAAGATGGTAGTTCAAGCCAAGTAAATGGAGAAAATGGTGTGTATTGGAAGAAATTCAACATTTGGTATCAAAAACTGAAGTATTGGAGGCATAATCTTGTTCCACATTGTATTGATTTTATGCATGTAGAAAAGAATGTTGCTGAGAGTATAGTCAGAACTTTGCTACATGTTCCAGGAAAGACGAAAGATGGATTGAATGCTCGATTGGATCTGGCTGAGTTGGTGGTAAAACCACAGTTGTTTGCTATGCAAGATGAAGACAAAACAGCACTACCTCCAGCAGGTTACACATTAACGAATGCTGAAAAAGACATCTTTTGTGAAACATTACACAACATCAAGGTACCAAAAGGCTATTGTTCAAATTTCTCTAGTTTGGTCAACCTAAAGGATAGGAAGCTCATTGGCCTTAAATTGCATGACTATCACATGCTAATGCAAGAGTTTGTGCCCATTGCAATACGTTCAATTATGCACCCACCCACACGATATGCTATTATCAGGTTTTGCTTTTTCTTTAAATCGATATGTAGCAAAGAAATCATATTGCAAGAACTATATAATATGCAAGCAAAACTGGTAGTGACATTGTGCCTACTTGAGAAGTTCTTTCCTCTGTCATTTTTTGATATTATGATACATTTGACTGTGCACCTAACTAGGGAGGTAAAATTATGTGGTCCCATATGCTTTCGGTGGATGTATCCCTTCGAAAGATCTATGAAGGTTATTAAAGGACACGTGCAAAACAAAAATAAACTAGAGGGATACATTGATGAGGAGACAATTACAGAAGAAACAATAGAGTTTTTTAGTGAATATCATAAGTCCATGGAAACTATTAGTATCCCACCTGATAAACATGAATCTTATGAAATTAAGAAAGGAAAGCCATTGTCGGCCGGCAAATCAAGTGAAATTGTAATACAAAATACATATGAAACTGTACCGTATATTGAGTAAGTATTACTAACACATGTCTTTTTTGTTACTTAAAATGTTCTATCAAATATAATAATCAAAGACATTGTTTCAAGCGACACAAGCAAGTTTTGAAAACAGAAAAACTGGGTAAACAAATAGCATTTCTAGAGAATGAGCACAATAAATCTTTTGCTAAGTGGTTATGCGAAGAGTTAATTAATCGTATGTTATTTATAATTGTTTGTTTGTTGTTCTTTAAATTTAAAGATAATATATACGTGTAATGAAATTCAGGTGGAGAGAGAGTTAGCGATCGACAAAGAAAGTGTATCAGAAACTGTAAGGTGGATATCATATGGACTACGCACCACCGTAGTGAAATATGATGCATATAACATCAATGGGTATACATTTCGTATGAAATGTCATGATGGTAAAGTTTATTAGAACAGTAGGGTTAGTGTTGAGGTAATCGATCTGCACATATCTAAAGAAGTTGCAACCACAAGACAAGCATACTATTATGGTGTTTTACAAGAGATACGGGTACTAGATTACCGTTTCAGGCAAATTCCTCTTTTCAAATGTGGTTGGGTTAATCACAAATCTGGTGGTGTGAAACGCGATAAACTTGGGTATACATTGGTCGACCTGAATAATTTAGGCCACAAGGTTGATCCGTTCGTATTAGCCTCACAAGAACTACAAGTGTTTTATGTGAAAGACCTGGTAGATAAAAAATTGACTATTGTCTTTAAGACACCTCCCAAGAATTACAAAGATACGTATGACGAAGTCGATGAGGAATTTAGTACCGTCATTCACCATCGCAATGATAACGTATTGCCTCTTGTAGATCGACGTGACTTGGCTAATGAATCATGAGATGACTACTATCGAAAGGACTGTAGAGGTGTTGTGATACGAAAATCCAAGTAAACCATGTCATGCTCAAGTTGTCATGCAAATACTCTTATGAATGATTTCATGTTATCTATTAATTTTTTACATCCTGTTTGGTTTATATGTGTGTACGGCTGAACTCATTTAGTACTGCCAGGCATGTCAGCTATAATGGTTGTTTAGTGTTAATAATGTTCAGTTTGTGTTTGTGAATTAAGGTTATGATAAGTATGAAGGATGTATGGAAGTTTTGCTGGATAATCCTAATTAATGAAAGTTATGATGTTTATTAAAGTTCAGGTGTTGTTTAGTCTTAATAATGTTTAATTTATGTCTTTGAATTAAAGTTATGATAAGTATTGTATGAAAGTTTTGCTGGATAATCTGAATGACAGTTATGATATTTAGAACTGGTTAAACTAGTTCATACTGCTAGGTTAAACCTAATACTGCTAAGGTAAGTTAAAACAGCTAAGCTAAGAACTGAACTGATACATTAATTAACGATAACACACATTAATTCATTCCACCCACCACCGCCTAACTATCCCTCTACCCCCTTAAACTCTTCCACCCATTCATAACATACATTAATTCATTTCACCCACCAAAATCGTTCAGCTACAGTAATCCCTAACACTTTTTCATAAACCCTAATTTCAAACATAGCAAATCAGAACGGTAACTTTATTATCTTCTTTTTTTTCCTTATTTCCTTTTTTGCTTATTCTTAGCTTCTCTGCTAATGTGTGTCCATTATATGTTTTTTTTCAAGCTTAACTGCTCATATGTGTTGCTGTGTGTTGCTTATCTGCTCATGTTTCTTAGAATGATAACCTTTTTCGAATCCCCTTATATTCTTAAACACATATATAGCAGTTTAGGGGTGTATGGATTAAAAAATTAGACCCATATGCATTAGCCACATTATGAAGGAGTGTTTGGGAATTCATTGTGAAAACCAAATAACTAATTTTGATCTTGCTAAGGATATTAGGATAGGTAGCAACCCATTCCTCAGGCCATACCCACACACCATTTTGCTTTCAACATTAGTCAGAGCTTTAATTGAAAAGACTTCCTTAAGTATGCATAGCTCAAACTTTGTTGTTAACTTGCAGAAAACATTGTTGTGAATTTAGATAGTAGCTTAGACAACAACAACTCAGACTCATATAGCACTTCTCAAATTAGCACTTTCGAGGAGATAGATTATGACTCTCTAGAACCGCTTAAGAGTTTGCTCAAATGGTACCACTATTTGTCAGATGAGTAAAAGGACAATGGCAGGTTTTGGGGTTCAAAATCAGGATTTAATGAGAGTGATGTAAAACCTTCTTGGAAAGACATTGAAAAGGCTAAAGCATGTATGTTAGCTAAAGCACAAGCATCTGAGGCATCTTCTAAGGCTAAAGTAGAAGCATGTGGGTCTAAGGCTAAGCTACAAGCATCAACTAAAACACTCATTGTCAAAATCCCTGTACCAATAACAAATTGTGTACTTGGGCTTATAAATGCTAAAACCAAGATGCTATTAAAGGCAAGGCCTTTAGAGTGAATATACAATGACTTTTGCTGACTTTTGTTGAAGAGAAGATAGGGAAGAGGAAGCTTAGAAGTGGATAGTGATGTTAATCTACTTTATGATGTTATGTTTTTTTGTCCTTATGTAATGGTAGTAGATGTTAATCTACTATAAAACAATATGCCTGTAACTGAATTTATTATGTTAGAATGGTTTGTATTTGGTTAATGAAGTAATGATGTTATCTTCTATATTGTGTTATCTGCTTATTTTGATTGACAAATGTGTGTTTTGGTTAGGATATTATCTGCTTATACTTAATTTTCTTTTGCAGAAATAATTGACATTAGCTCAGACAGCTCAGATGACAGGAGATGGGCAGCAAAAAAAGCAAGTGCTCTAGTATTTGATGGGCCATCAACACAAAGATTGCTAGATGCTTATGGATGTGACACAATTGAGGAATATCTAGAATGGAACTACTTTCCAAGCACAGACAATGAAAGCACAAACAGGGAAACCATAGACAAGGGAAACACAGACAAGGATTGCATTGATGACTCTAACTCTGCAATGTCTAAAGGTAAATATGTACTAGTTTGCAAGAAACACAATCCAAACATGTATAGCCCTGTACCAGTCACAGGATGTGTGCTGGGACTAGCAAGTGTTACTATATGGGATGAAATTGAAAAGAAAATGGGAGCCAAGAAATCAAAAACTTGTGCAGATAAGGCAAAGGGGAAAAGAAAGGTGTCATGTGGAAGCTGATCATGTTATAACATGTTTTAGATGTTAGCTTTTGTTTATGTTTTGTTTAGCAATCAAACTTTATGGTGACTTATGTAATGGTGAAAATCATGTGCTTTTTAAAACCTTATGAAATTTGATGTATTAGTCTATTTGGTTTGTGATGTTATTGGCTGGTTTGTGTGTTATTGGAGCTTACACATTGCATAAGCAGAGGGAGAAAAATCCACGGTTTAATAAGCAGTTTCTATAAGCACTCTTTAAGCTACTAGCAAAAAACAATGAAGCTTATACTTCTATATTAAATAGGAATGCATAACATTAACGAATAGGTTACTCTGGCAAGATGGTAAACCATTTGACTTCCGTAAGGGAGGTCGCCGGTTCGATTCTTTCTGGAGTGTAACATCCTTTTTTATAAGCATTTTTAAGCTACTATCCAAAAACAATGAAGCTTAAACTTCTATATTAAAACAGAAATGCATTACATTAACGAATAGGTTGCTCTGGCAAGATGGTAACCTGCTTGACTTTTGTAAGGGAGGTCGCGGGTTTGATTCTTGCTGGAGTGTAACATCCTTTTTTATTTTCTTGTTATGAATATATTGGTTTTTTAGGTATTTAGTCACATACAACTAAGCATAAAGTGACCAAAAGTGTTAATAAGTGTGACCATATAGTGTTTAAACTGACGAAATGTCTATTTTGTGTGACTATTGATCATCAAATGGCCACATGAATTTGATGTTTGTGTGACCTTTTGTAATATTTAGCCACACAAAGCATGTTTGTTTTGGGTATTTAGTCACATACAAATAAGCATAAAGTGACCAAAAGTCTTAATAAGTGTGACCATATGGTGTTTAAATTGAAGAAATGTGTATTTTGTGTGACTATTGATCATCCAATGGCCACATGAATTTGAAGTTTATGTGACCTTTTGTAATATTTAGCCACACAAAGCATGTTTGTTTTGGGTATTTAGTCACATACAACTAAGCATAAAGTGACCAAAAGTGTTAATAAGTGTGACCATATGCTGTTTAAAGTGAAGAAATGTGTATTTTGTGTGACTAATGTTTATCCAATGGCCACATGAATTTTATGTTTGTGTGGCCATTTGTAATATTTAGTCACACAAAGCATGTTTTTTTGGGTGTTTAGTCACATACAATTAAGCATAAAGTGGCCAAAAGTGTTAATAAGTGTGACCATATGGTGTTTAATTGAAGAAATGTGTATTTTGTGTGACTATTGATCATCCAATGGTCACATGAATTTTATGTTAGTGTGGCCTTTTGTAATATTTAGTCATACAAAGCATGTTTGTTTTGGGTATTTAGTCACATATAATTAAGCATAAAGTAGCCAAAAGTGTTAATAAGTATGACCATATGGTGTTTAAATTGAAGAAATGTGTATTTTGTGTGACTATTGATCATCCAATGGCCACATGAATTTTATGTTTGTGTGGCCTTTTGTAATATTTAGTCACACAAAGCATGTTTGTTTTGGGTATTTAGTCACATACAACTAAGCATAAAATGACCAAAAGTGTTAATAAGTGTGACCATATGTGGCATTTAGTCACATTGTTCAAGTGTGTGACAAATATTTGTCACTATTTAAATGTATATCGTGACCAATGCTTCAAGCTTACTTGTATTGGTCACACGTTCGATATTCATATGTGACCAAACAATATTACTAGTTACTTTTAGCCACATGATGTTCGAATGTGTGGCAATATAGTTCTAATGGTCACACGATAAAAATGTTCATGTGTGACTAATTAGTAAATGGTGTCTTTTTTGGTACCTTTGGTCACATAAATATGTGAATGTGTGGCCGTTCCATTTTGCCCATGTGTAACCAAATCCATTTTTTGTACTAGTGACTTGGAGCTAGTTTTTATAAGCTTAGATTCAATTTTGTTAAAGTTTTAAGGTTTATTCATCATAGACTCAAGGCTGATAGATTGAAGTTTCCTAAACTGCTTATTTGTTTAAGCTTCTTTAAATTCTTCTTGAAATGTTGTTTTTGTGCTTAAATTGAGTTCCTAATGCATCTTTACATATTTGTTTTGAGTTATCTAATGTAGGAATGGTCTTTTAAATGTTTAGGTTAAAAACATTCAAGTAGGGTATGGGCTTATTGTGCAGATCTTTAGAGGTTATTTCATAGTCTAAATTAGGTTAACTTTGGTTGCATTGTGCTTATTGAGTTATAAGCTCAAGCTGTTTTGAGTTTTTAAGTTCGGTAAAGTAGATTATGAGCCTAAATATTAAGCTTCAAAAGTGTCATTTTCCTTTAAAAGCCAAAAACAAGTTGTGAGTCTATCCTTTGCATTTGCATTTTCTAGCCTATTTTCTAAGCTTGTTTGCTTAAATCCTGTTTATATGTCTTATTTGAGTCTTAATTGTAATCTGTTTTCACTTTATAGCTCATACCTAGTGCTTATCAGTTTAGAATTTAAGCCTAAAGTTTAGTTATAATTCATCTTTTGTCCTTTTTAAGTCAATCTGTCTATTTGCCTTTTAAGTACTTTTTAGCTTATTTTGTTAGATTATTTCTAGTAATTAGTGCTTAGTAGGTCTAGTATTAAGTATGTTTCAGCTTATTTGTGTTTCCTTTTGCTTATTAAGTCATATAAAGTCCAAAAAGTTTAGTTATTAGTCATTTAGTTTTAATAAGCAAATCTGTCAGTTTGATATGTGGTTTTTCTAGCTTATTTTTAAGTATTGTCAAAAAGTTCATTTATTAAAGTTGCTAACTTTTGCTTATTTTATAGATTTTTCAAAAAGAAAATTAAAAAAATATGTTTTATCAAAAAGGAAGGTCGCATGACTCGAACATGTGACCTCCTCTTCACAACACCAACACCTTAACCATCTGCACCCTTGGGTCTTTTTCGTTTAAGTCTCCTTTCACTTATTATTAATACTCTTTTAAGTTTAGCTTATATAGCTTATATGATTATTAGCGGCTTATCTGGTACAGCTTATTTAGTAATGTTTCTTTATAAACCTTTTTTAGCTTATAGAATTTTTATAAATTTCCTTAGATTTTTAGGATTAAGTTTAATATTTTTAATTTCATTTTTAGTATTATTTAGTTTAAAAAAATAGTTTTAAATAGTTTAAAAATCCAAAAAAATATTATCTGTTTTTGAAAAATTAGTTTAATACATTTAGGTTTAAGAAATTTGCATTTTGAGTTTTAAGAGTTTAAATTTTGTCATTTTTGGTTAATTAGTTGTGTTTGGTTATTAATTGTTTTATCTTTAAATGCCGTTAGGTTTTTAAATTACTTTAATTCCTAAGTTTAGCGCGCCTTTTTGTGCTTTCCTTTTGCGTTATTAGATTTAGAAATCAAATCCAAAACTTAATTGACAATCAAGCTCGATTTACAACGTGAACGAAGATTTCCATTTACCTCTCACTGAGGAGAATGATACCCGTGTTGATTACTTATTATTCTTTCCTAAGAATAATTTGTATGATACTTTGCTTATGTATATGTATTATATATTTATATATATAAATATATAAGGTTATTTGTTTGATACGTATCTTAAACCGAGAATATCAAAATGGCTCTGCTGCCGGAGAGAGGTGTAGCGATTTTTACAGGATTATTTGTGTTCGAGCCTTGAAGATCCTTTCCCCGTGAAAGTTTTCGTTTTATATATAAAAACCCAAAAATATTTTTCTATTCTATTTTCTTTTCTATTTTCCTTTTATATTTAAATATTAAAAATGACCGTTTGTTAATTGGCGTTTCGGCTCATCTTTAGTTAACAAACTATTAGAGAGGTATAAGGAGGGTCGATCCTACGAACTTCGATCCGAAAGGAGACGGTTTTTAAAAACACTTCGCGCTTACCCGCTCCTCTGCTTCTTTGTGCGTTTTCTAGAGAGCTACCGTACACCTTTGACTTTCAATTACTAAAAATATTTTTCTTTCTTATTTTTATTATTTCTTTCCCTTATGTTTTATTTGAAAAATCTGTAAATATTCTTCTCTGTCCTCTTATTCGTTTAATTCTTATTCTCTTTACCTTCTTATCTGATAATTCTTCAACATGTCTTGGTTTTCGAGGTGCTCGTGGTTTGGAGGTCCGTTTAACGGTGGAAATTATCAGCGTTGTACCAATGTGAGTTTTAGAGCCCCGATCCTATGGCAAATGATGAAACATCTTATTTTTCCTACCCACCTTCACAACCTCAAACATCATCTCTCTACCAATTTAGTTGTTTTCATTGTGGAGATCCGTTTGAAGATGGTGTACGTTGTCAACGGTGTACATGTGGGAGGTGTGGATATTATCTTAAAGAAGGATTTTGTTAATTTTGCAATTCTGAAGCTGGAAATTCATTCGTTTATGATTCAAATCCGAATTCTTTCAATGATCCTCCAAATGTTTTCACCCACCCTCCACAACCCCAGTACGAATCATACTCGTGTAAGTTATGTGGGAAGGATTCTCATGACGGTTATGATTGTCCACCACATTTCCCGCTTGTCTATGAGCAGGAACTGAGTTACAATCAAAACTTTAGTGATAATTATTATCCATAAAATTCACCTAGTTTTCCACAACAATATCTTTGCTGTGAAAACTGTGGGGGTCCTCGTGAAAGTTTTTAATGTCAACCAATGAATCAAAACTACTTTGAGCATAATTCTAACTATTCCAGTTTTGACCAACCCCGCAGCATTCCATTGATCATCAAGAAGACCATTCCATTAATCATCAAGAAGACCTTAATTAGTAAAGGATAAGTGATGTGCACGTTAGATGGGATAAAATAAAAGAGTCACATAATGAACTTCTCAACATGATGCAATCATTTTGTGAAATGGCAATTCAACAAAAGCAAGCGGCTAATATCGATCAATCACCACATCAAGAAATGAGTATCCAAGAAATGGAGGATCTAAAACAGCAGTATTTAGATGAGATGCAAAGTATAAGTAATCGAATTCAAATTAAAGATTATCGTAATGAGAAAATAGATATTCGTTATAGAAGGGAATGTGAAATTATAATTGATGAGCTTACGGGAAAATTCAATGGAATGAGTATCGAAATTAATAAAAAGAAAGAGCTTCAGCAACTAGAGCAGGCGGCTAATCTTAGTACTTATACTATCGAGCCTTTGCGACGTTTAAATTCTTTTTATGATGACGATGATTACGAGGATAGTACTATTCCTTTCTATGAAATTGTTTCTCAAATACCTCCGTCTATTGCAATCACTCCCATCTTACCTACTTTGGAGCTCGAGGACTCTCTCATCATGGGGGATGAGGATCTTAGCACTATTCTTAAAAAGGAATCGGACGAATTCATAAAGTCTAGTGTTAAGGACTTTGTTCCAATCCCAAGTGAGTCTGTGGATACATCCGGGAGTGATAGTGATTGTGATTTACCTTTGTGTAATGATTTCTTTCCCATTAACGTTTTTGAGGAAAAATTTGTGACTTTCTTTAACCCTCTCTTTGATTCAAATGAAGATTTTACCTCTAGTGATGACGAGTCACTATTCGATGAGGACGTTTTGGAAGAAAAGGTTAAAATTTACTCGAACCCTCTTTTCGAATTCGATGACGAGTACATCTCTAGTGACGTAAATCCTCTTTTTGATAAGGTGTTAGAGAACATCGAGAACAAGGACTCTTATGTTTCAAACCTTGATGAGCCGGCTTTATTAGTCACACCTCTTTCCGATGCTAATGAGGATGAGTGTTTCTACCCAGGAGGCGATATTGATGAGATCGATGCTTTTCTAGATATTGATGTTCCTACGGATATTGAGGACGATTATTATGACTCAGAGGGAGACATTATCTATCTTGAGAGTTTGCTTATTAAAGGCACTTTCCCTAATCTCCCTCCCGAGGTGTTTTTAGATCATGACCAAAGAAGCTTAAAGGATGAACCTGATAAAGATGATTTGAAGAAAATTGTCAAAGTTTTCGACCCCGGGATTTATGAGAAAATTATTTCTCCAACATATGTGAGATTATCCTTTGAGGATCACCATTATTTTTCCCTCACATATGTTATCCGAATTTTTCTTCCTTATTTCACTTATCTTGTGATTCTTCTCTTCCTCTCTCCTCCAGGAGTGAGGATATTATTTTTGACCCCGGCATCTCCGCTTTTCATTTTTCTTCTCTAGAACCGGTGGCATCTCATCGGAGTGGAACTTTCATGAGCTTCAATGTTTATCCAAACATCTTGAATGAAATAAGTGTGACGTGAGGAGGCTCACCTCTTCCATTCTCGTGTTTCGTGTTTTGTCTCTTATGTCCAGGATTGCCCCGGATTTTGAAGACTCTCGTTCTCGTGGTTTTGTCCATCGTTCACTCGATCTTCAATCCTTAGCATGCTTATATATGGGAATCCAATATCCTAGATCTTATTGATTAACGTTTATTGGTATGTGCTTAATTACACATACCGTTTTCCATCAAAATCAGACTTAAATGACCAAAAACGTACAAAAAATACATTGTATTTGTATGTTTTCACTTATATTGTGCAGGTAACGGATAATCAAGAAAAGGACAAACTCGAAGCCAAAACAACAAGAAACGAGCACGGGAACGGAAAAAGCGTGATGAAGTCAAAATCAAGCCAACCAAAGTCAACCCTGACAAAAGTCAAAAGTCAAATCCGAAGCCGTAAACGAAGAAATACTTAATTGGCCGACCCGTACCCATCTAATGGGCCGGGTCAGCCCATTAAGCTATTACATGAAGACTAAAAGCCCAACTATAACTTGAGGGGCTTAAACTGCCAAACCCTCAAAGTTATACACCAAAAGGACTAACTGTGTAATCACTCTTATAACTTTGGAGGACCATTTCTGCCTAAACCAAAACCTTTTATCACCACAAGGACCATACATGTAAAACCCTTATACACCTTGGAGGGCCATTGTTGCCAAACACCCAAACTCTCACCCCTGTCACTTTTATAAAACCTTTTCCCGCCAATGCACAGTACCCAAGTACTGTTCATTGTCTCCTACCCCATTGCAACCAAACAAAAACTCATTAAAACCATAAACCCTACCCCTCATGGCTCTTATGTCCACCTTGGCAATCCCTAAGCTCCTAATTCCACAAGGAAAAAGGACAAGAAATTAAGGGTTGAGATTGTTTAGATTGGGCTCCAAGCAAGATAGATGGCCAAGATTGATTTTTGGTTTCTCTCACACAACAAAAACACCAGCTAAATCTCTCAGCAAAGAAGCACAAGAAGAGAGAGAGAAGACATTAGTCGTTACTATATAATAGTTCATGTGTAAGCCCTTGAGGCAGGTAGCTTTTAACCTAGTTTAGTTTTTAGTATAATTTTGAAGTAATTTTTAAGTTATTGTCTTTAAATTTCTAAGTATTGTAAACTATTTTAGTTTTCATGAAAATTTGAGGTTTTTCAGTTAAGCTTTGAATTATTGTTTACCTTATTATAAAAAGTCTACCATAAGCTATTTTGAGTTCTCTAAAAATCATATAAGCAATCAGTTTTAAGTTAAACGTTAAATACTTAAGGAAATTTTATAAAAACCAAAAAAGAAATCCACCCACAATTACCTCAGCTTTTGGATGATAATCTAATCTTGGAAGAGCTTATAGACCTACTAGCTTGTCTTTTTGACAAGATAGAGCTTGTAGAATCCTTTATACCCCTGTTTGTGCAAGGGGCTTTTGTAAGTCTTCTATTTTTTATTTTTTAGCAGTTTACTGTAGCTTAGCTTATTTGGGCTTATCTCTTGCTTATAGGTGCTTATTATTGCTTAGTTATGTTATTTAATGCTTATGTATGCTTTGTTGAAGTTTTGAAATCATTTGCTTAAGATTTCTTAGAATCTGTCTCATATTAGCTTATAAAAGTGCATAACTATTTCTAGCTTATTTCAGTGCTTATTGCTTATTTAAATTTGCTTATTATTGTCTTTTTAGCTTATATAATATCTGGTCTTACAGATTTGTGGTTTAAATCAGCCTAAATCAAGATAAAAATTCAATTCTGTCATGTTAAGGGGTGTTTGGGACAGTAGGTTAAAATGGGTCATTTTGGTATAAAAACCATTTGGGTCATTTGTCATTCTTGTACAAGCATTCTTGAGGCCTTCTAAATCTGTTTTTAAAAGTTTTAAGGGTTGAAAGTATGTTTTTAAGTTTTGTCTAAATGGTTCTTAAATGTGTTGGTTCAAAATCAGTTCTAAATAGCTTATTTGATTGAAACTTGTTTAATAACTTTTGTGTCTTGTTTTAGTGTTGTTTTGAAGAGTAAAACGCAGTAGGATAGAGTATCATAGGTTTTCTAATATTATCAAGTCTTAGTTTCCAAGTCAAAAACTGTCCAAAAATCTATCAAGTGTCTTTTAGTTAAAAACAGCTTTTTTCAAATTGCCTTTTTGGCTTTTTCTTAATTTCAAAATGTTTTTTTGAAAGTGGTTTTATGTTCTTTGAGGTCTAAATTTTACCTGTTTCATGGTCTTAAGTGCATAAGGTTATGTTTGATCACTTATTTTTAAGCTCATAAAGTGCTATTTGCAAAGATAAAAAGTAGGAAAATCAGTAGCTACTAAGTGCGAATTGGCTTTTTCATAAGCCAATTTCAAGGCTCATTTGATTTTCAAACCATGTTTTGATTTAAGATTCTTGTAGTTTGGAAGCTGATCTTTAAGCCCATATAGCTCATTAAGCCATAAGGATCCTTATTAGAGCTTATTTTTAAGCTCACAAGTCCCTTTTTAGCTATTTGCATGTTGTTTTTGGCTTAAGTACTTGTTTGGCTTATTGGTGCTTTTCTATGGCTTATTCTAGTTCTTAGTGCTTATTTAGGTTTAAGTAGATGCATGCTTTAGCTTAGTTAGCTTATTTAGAGCTTGTTTGAGCTTATTAGCCTTTAGTTTATAAATTTGTTAGTTTAGAGACCCTTTTAGCATTTCTGTGTTTTAAGCATAATTTAGTTTATATTAGCTGCTTATTTTGTTCTTTCATGTTTATTAGATTTAGCTTATTTCCTGGCTTTGCTTAATTGTCCTTTTAAGTTGCCCATTTGTGCTTAAGAAAGGCAAACAGTTTAGCCTTTTTACCTCATAACTTAGTTTAACACTCTGTCACTTTCTCAGCTTATTTTTGAGCTTATTTTAGATTTCAAAAAAAAAAATCTTTTTAAAAACTTGCTTATATTTATCAGTTTTACAAGTTTAAAAAAATAATAATAATTTTTCAAAAAGGGAGGGTGAGGACTCGAACCCCAGACCTCCCCCTTTATAAAGCAACGTCCCACACACACTCATTCATAACCATTGTGCTTCAATAGCTCATCTGCTATTGCTTGCACAATCTATTCCTATATACACTTTTCTAGCCCATAAGCCCATAAGCTGTTTTTGATTTTTAACAGCTTATTCCAATAAGCTGGCAACCCCAGCTTATTTTTCTTAGGATTGTCTTTGTTTAAGCTATTTTTCAGAATTTTTCCAGAATTTTTATAAAACTTTTAGTATTTTTTATATTTAATTTTAGTTAAAATCTTTTTTAATTCATAAAAAATTATAAAAAAGTCAAAAAAATATAATTATTTTTTTTAAATTTTCTTTTATCATATAGTATCTAGAAAAAATAGATTTGTTTTTGTAGGGTCTAAATTGCAAAATTTCATTTTTTAAAGAACGGGATTCGTTCCCGTTAACGTTTTTTGTGTTTTAAAGCTCAAATCAACTTCGTTTTCGTTCTAGTTTTCTTTAATCATACTTTTTAGTTAATTAGAGCCTATTAAAAGTGAAAATATCATTTTAGGTTAATTTTTGAAAATTTAGGGTTTTTAGTCAACATTTTAAGATTCCCGTTATCGTTTTAAGCTTAAATTAGTGTGCCTTTATCATTTTTAGTATAGATTGCATTATTTTTCCTGTAGATTTAGAAATCAATCCAAACCTTGTTCCATTCAATCATCAAATGTCAATCCAACTCTCGACTTTCCAATTCATTCCTCGCTGGGGATAAACGACCCGGGAAAATCATATTCTACTTCCGGTTTCATTGATTTTGTGGATTTTGATCCTTATTATATATTTATATTTATTTATATTTATATATATAAAGGGTTGATTTTAACTTTAATCAATTTTTGGCGCCGTTGTCGGGGAAGAGTGTAAGCGTTTGTCGTTTCATTGTGTTTGTCGTAAAAACTCCTAGGGAAACTGTTAAGAATCAGTTCACACATAGTCAAAAACAAAAAGTTGACAAGAAAGAGTTGGGGTATGGGTTTACTGTAAGAGCATGTTTTGTATGTGGAATTCTTAATCATTTAATCAGAGATTGTGATTTCCATGAGAAGAGGATGGCTAGAAAAGCTGAATTAAACAATGGGTGGAACAGAAAGTCTAGTCAAAAGGAGATAAGGCAAACTTGGAACAATGTGCAAAGAGTGAATAAACAAAACCAATTTATTCCGTCAGCAGTACTAACTAGTAGTGCTATGAAAGTTAATACTATTAAGCCCATTGTGGATAGAGTTAGACCAGGAAATGTTTTTCAAAAAACTCATTCACCATCTTTAAGGCCTTTCAAAAAGACCTATGAAGTTAATACAGTTAAGGACATTGTGAATAGATTTAGACCAGCAATGTTTTTCTCAAAACTCATTCACCATCTTCAAGGCCTTTCAAAAAGACAACAGTACTTTGCATAAATTTTTCAAAACAAAAGTTAATTATGCTAACAGTAAATGGCAGTTAGTGTGTTTGGGGAAAAAAGGGACAACTATTGTTGTAAGCCCTCAGAAGGTTGTAATAGAGAACACAAAGTACGCAACTGGCACAATATCTCCAAATACAATGGTGGATCCAGTCTTAGAAATTGTTACACTTTCAATGATCCACAGGGAGACTCAAGCCCAGGACAGGCTTGGTTTCCCTATGAAGAAACTAATCTCTTTTATTTGATGTGAAGGATTATCACACATAAGCTTTAAAGAATAAGGGAATTGTTAATAGTGGATGTTCCAGACACATGACTGGAAACAAGGCCTACCTTGCTGAATTTCAAGACTTTAATGGTGGCCCTGTTGCTTTTGGAGGTAGTAAAGGTTACATCACTGGTAAAGTTATCATTGGAGTATATGGAAACTGAGGATGCTCAAGATGAGGGGAGGACAAGAGATGTAGTGGATGAAGAGAAAGAGAATGCTGAAGATGTACTTAGTACTGTTCAACAGAAAGTTAGTACTGACAAGGAGAAGAAGTTAGTACTGACAGACCATAGTTAGTGACTGACGGTTCAAGTTAGTACCTGACAGGCAGAAAGATGTGTATCGATGATCAAAATAAGGGTACTGATGAGCAAAGTAAAGGTACTGCATGAGCTACTGTAGAGGAAGGGCTACTCAAAACTATTTAACAACATACTTCTACAATATTTGGAAGATGATGAAACAAAGCTTAGTTCTTCTCAACATGGAGTCAAGCCAAAGCAATTTAAGAGGAGAAGGAGAAGGGTTATAGTTAAGGATATTGAAGAAACTGACAGACCTAGGCCTACTTCAACAAGATCACTTTTGACATTAAAGCCTCTTCCAAAGATTGATCCAAAAGACAAAGGGAAGAAGAAAATAGAAGAGGAAGATGAATCTGAAAGTGAATCTGATGGTATTCCTGAAGCTGAGAAGAAGTTTAAACAGCTTGCCAGTGATGAAGGAATGGCTAGGAAAGTACAAGAATAGTAGGAAGATGAAGAGGAAAGAAAAAGATTAGCTGAAGAAGAAGCTACCAATGAACCTATTCATAAGAAATATGATGACATAAAGGCAAGAATTGAGGCTGTAGACTTCTGGCTGAGAAGCTTCAAGAAGAAGAAAGAGAGCAATTCACAATAGAAGAAAGAGCAAAATTCCTTCATGATACAATTGCTGCTTAAATAAAATTCCTTGCTCAACAAAGATCAGAATCTATCAGGAACAGACCACCTACAAAGAATCAACTAAGAAATCAAATGATGACCTACTTGAAGCATGTAGGGAACTTCAAAGCATTTATGATTTGGAAATCCAAGAAGTTATGAGGAAACTACAAGGCTCTTGTTTGGAGAAAAGATTAAGAGGGTCAGATGAAGATTCATTTTCGTATTGGGTCTGCTCCAAGATGAAAGATGATCAAAAAGTGATGAAAAAGGAATTGATTCCTCTAAGAATGAGTAGTCAATGAGGAAGATAAAGAAGAAGAGGTACTAAGAAAAGGAAGGAATGTCATATCAAATAATTGCAAGGAAAGGCAAGAGAAACAAATCTGATTGTTGATAGTAAGGCTGAACATAAAAATACTGAAGATTGTTAAATTTGAAAGTATCTTAGACTGTGAGATAATGTGTGAAGAATTCAGTTATTGCTAGATGGTAACAAGGTATCTTCCACCAGATGGAGATTATCTTGTTATCTACAGAGCCGATGGGAATTTCAGGGCTTTTAACTATCTCATGGAAGTACTTCATATTTTTTATAGTCAAGATCTATTTCATCTGTATGACTTGATAAGAGATCAGTTCTCAGAAGTTACATTAGATGGATTTGAATTGATTCTTTGGGGAGATTTGAAGATTATGATGGAATCCTCAACAGAAGGGAATGAACAAAGTGACTTCTGGAGTGGTCAACAAGATTGGAAGATTGTCACATGGAGGTTGTATATTCATGTGGTTTGGAGTCTGGATATACTGGGAGTTTAAGGATGGAATAGTTATTCCATATGTTGGTTTAAAGAAGGATACCCTCTATCAAAAGATTTGATGCCAAAGGATGCTTGATTTGGTTCTGGAAGTTGAAAGAGAAAGTGTAATGTTGCTCTTGATTTTTAAGGTTTATTAAGCAAATAGATAGTGAAGAATGAGGTTTGATGGAATTGAGAAGGGTTTGAGTGTTGGCTAACCACATAAACAAATGGTCATTGTTCACCATGCTTAACAGGAATAAAGAACTGGCTAGTCATAAGCAAACGGTTTTGTGGTAAAGACTTCTCAAATCCGTTTATGGGTTGACAAATTTACCAAAAATTGTAAGGGTTTTCAACTCCCTTACTTTATTGGTGAAGAGTGGCTAGTCCATGAATCAAAAAGTTTCTTGGTAAAGACTAATCAAATATGTTGATAGCTGATAGTTTGCTAAAAACTATATGGTTTATCAATGCACCATGTTATGGCAATGAAGCATTGGCTAGTCCAAAAGCAAACGGTATTTGGTAAAGACAAATCAATTCCGTTGATGGTTTACAGTTTACCAAAAATTGTATGGTAATTAACTCACCATATTTAAAAAAAAATAAAGAATTAACTATCTCAGAGCAAACGGCTACTGGTAAAGGAACATCAAATCCGTTAATGGCTGGTAGTTTGCCAAAAACTACAAAGCCAACTTAGTTGGATTGTTGCTGAAAAGATGTTGCTGTGTTGCTGAGAAGACAAAGTTGCTGCTGAAGATGGATAGTGTTTAAAAGATCAAGAAATGTTAAAGTGTTTGGATACATCCTCTATGAGCTAAAGAAGATAAATCTGAAGAAACATGAAGTTAAAAGAGTTCAACATTCATGTTTAAGGGAGGATTGTTGGGAATTACGTTTTCCTAACTTAGTACCGACAGTATTAATAGTTAGTACTGATAGTTATAGTTAGTACTGACAGTACAAAATGTTAAGTACTGATCAGTTAGTTAGTACCGATAGTAGAAATTAGTTAGTACCGTTTAAGAGATATGTATGAGATATTTTAGGAAAAGATATGTATTATCTTTTATGCGTTTTGTAAGCCTGTTAGGGTTTATCCTTGGTCTATAAAAGGATCCCTCTTGGCATAGTTAGAGAGACAAACTCAATACATCTCATACAAATCATATCTCATAGTTAGTAATCTGTAATCATCAAAAGCAGATTAATAGAAATTATTATTTAGTTTTTCATTGTTCTTCTTAGTACTTGTGTTAAGATTCCGCATTAGCATATAGTATTCATAGTCAGTGTTTCTATATAGTCAAACTGTATTTATACATCTTGGCTATCATCCTTAATAGGCTGCAGAGATCTATTCAGTTTGGGACTCACATTTTCTCTATATATCGTGGTAATATAAAGTGTTTAAAAAATGTGTTTAATATATATAATAATAATAATACCTTGGATTATTGGATCATGGTCGGCTCGCATACCGATGTGACAGTCTTCATATAAGGCGAGGTCCGAAGCCGAAATAATACAACTGGATCATGGTCGGCTCGCATACCGATGTGACAGTTTGCTTAAAGGGTGAAGGTTATAAGTATAATTATATTAATGTTAAATGTAATATAAGTGATTTAATAAATATAGGGAAAATCTATTTTTCTAAAATTTAAATATGCTTTTGAACTAAGACTATTTCGTTTTAAGTTTTGGTCTTTCTAAATGAAGTATTAGTTTAACGGGAAACCTAAGAGTTTTTGAAACCGAAGGACCGTGAGTTCTGATACTATTCTCTATGGGGTGTCAAAAGCCTGGTCACCTAAGCCGGTCTCGGCTTGGATGTGCCGAGAAGAAAGTCGCTACATGGAATGATCTCGCCTTCAAAATCATAATTCTTGGTGGAAACGTTGCAATTAGTTGGATTACAAATTTCTTAGACTGTCGATTGGATGGTCGAAATTCGAAATGGGCACATTTATCATTTATAGATATTTAATCCATCAGGAGTGAAAAGTTAGTCTAGCTTAAACAAATTACAATTATGAGTAGTGTTAGCATCTTAACTTGTATTTAACAATGATTTCGTTTTTAAGTTTGGTTTGGGGAAGGTGAAAAATCGAGGATGATGAATTTATCCTTTGGACACTATTTATAAGTGTTTCTTGTTCCGTGATCCTAAAAGTTATTATTAAATAATGAAAGTCGAGCATGTAGTCACTTGCGAAATATATATATATATATGTATATATATATATATATATATGTATATATATATATATATAAAGAAATGGTAAAATAGAGCGTTTCAAAACTATTGATTTCTTAATCCACTTAGATGAGCACTTAGCTACTTTTCAAGGAGATTAGTTTAGGGGGATTGGAATTTTTGGTTTTAAGCGTGTATTTATAACATTGCGTGGGGACACGGTAATAGCGTAGTATGGGGGATTTTGATATGTGCTTAAACACATATATTTTATTTCTTATTATTAAGCTAAAAAGACCAATAATGACCAATAATGACATAAAAATGCATTGTATTTGTTTGTATTATGAATTGTGTATTACAGGTAACGGATACAACATAAATGGACAAAAATAAAGTAAAACAGACAAAACCGAGCACGAGAATGAAAAGAGCGTGAGAAATTGAAGCCGAAGGTGTATTCATTTTTAATGGGCCAACCCGTACCCATTTAATGGGCCGGGTCAGCCCATTAATTCTTGAAATATACTTACCTTAGCCCTAATCCACTTCTAATTAAACCAAATATAATTTACTAGTCCAAACGACCCAAGTTATAATAAATAAGCCCAAATCAAACCCTGGACCCAAATCAAACAATAAACACGCCTTTTTACTATTCACCCTCCATCTTTACTTTTACACTACACTTCAACGATTAACACTGGGTAATTCCTCCTTTCTCCAGACGCCCCTTGCTTCTAGAAGAACCTCCTGACACGTCTGACACATCTAAAGCCACGCTGACAATCCTAAAGGTTTCTATTGGCCGAGATACGTGGAGAGTAATCCAAGGGTTCTAATTGGCGGATCAATGATTGGATGTGGAATCAATGGCTATTATGAAAGATTGGGACGCTCCTCTTGAAGAGCTAGAAGCTTCTCTTACTCACTATAAATAGGCTTGTAATCACACATTTAAGAGATATCTAGTATAGGGTAGCTTAGGCGTAGTTTTTAGATAGCTTTTTGTAATTTCAGCTTATAGTCTTTTTAAAGTAATTTACCTTTTTTAAACGTTTGATTATCAATAAAAGTCTAAGTTTCATTTAATCTGTGTTCTTAAATTCTGTTTTATTCTTTATTCAATTTAGTTACAATGTGTTTTGAATTTACTTAATAAGTTCATTAAGCTCTTTTCTACCTAAAAAGCTAGTTCATACTCAGTCTAGCTTGTCCAAAGCTAAACTGAATAAAATTTTACCTAAATAATCCTAAAAGTCTATTTAAGCTAATATTGAAAGGTAAGCCATAAATAAAAGGGCTTATAGGTTATTACCAGCTTATCTCTGATAAGCTGGAGCTTGTAGATAAGCTCTATTGAGCATATTATGTCCTTGTTTAAGCAAAGGACTAAGGTATGTTTACCTTTTCTTTTTAAGCTTATTTCATGTTTACCTTATTTCACTGCTTAATGTCTGCTTATTCTCTGCTTAAATGTGTTTTTTTATCTTATATTAGTTTATTATGTATTAGATTTCAAGTTTGCTTAAATAGAAATAGTTTAATGAGTATTTGATCTATACTGCCTTGTTTTTAGTCAAAACTGCTTATAGGTTTAGATTTTTATACAGTGCTTATTTTCCTTAAGTTTTTGCTTATTTGTTCTTAACATGTTTAGTTTTCAATCTATTTTTAAGAATTAAGGCTTGTTTGGATCTGTTCTAGCTTAAATGTTCATTTTTATTTTCTAAAGGAATGTTTGGGATAAGCTGTTATAATGCATGAAAATAGTGTGCAGGTTGTTTTTGGTTCCCAAGTAAATTTTCATAACCTCTAGATTAGACTTGGAGCTAGTTTTTATAAGCTTAGATTCAATTTTGTTAAAGTTTTAAGGTTTGTTCATCATAGACTCAAGTCTGATAGATTGAAGTTTCCTAAACTGCTTATTTGTTTAAGCTTCTTTAAATTCTTCTTGAAATGTTGTTTTTGTGCTTAAATTGAGTTCCTAATGCATCTTTACAAATCTGTTTTGAGTTATCTAATGTAGGAATGGTCTTTTAAATGTTTAGGTTAAAAACATTCAAGTAGGGTAAGGGCTTATTGTGCAGATCTTTAGAGGTCATTTCATAGTCTAAATTAGGTTAACTTTTGTTGGATTGTTCTTATCGAGTTATAAGCTCAAGCTGTTTTGAGTTTTTAAGTTTGGTAAAGTAGATTATGAGTCTAAATATTAAGCTTCAAAAGTGTCATTTTCCTTTAAAAAGCCAAAAACAAGTTGTGAGTTTGTTCTTTGCATTTGTATTTTCTAGCCTATTTTCTAAGCTTGTTTGCTTAGATCCTATTTATATGTGTTATTTGAGTCTTAATTGTAATCTGTTTTCACTTTATAGCTCATACCTAGTGCTAATCAGTTCAGAATTTAAGCCTAAAGTTTAGACATAAGTCATCTTTTGTCCTTTTTGAGTCAATCTATCTATTTTCCTATTAAGTACTTTTTAGCTTATTTTGTTAGCTTATTTCCAGTAATTAGTGCTTAGTAGATCTAGTGTTAAGTCTATTTCAGCTTATTTGTGTTTCCTTTTGCTTATTAAGTCATATAAAGTCCAAGCTGTTTAGTTATTAGTCATTTAGTTTTAATAAGCAAATCTGTCAGTTTGATATGTGCTTTTTCTAGCTTATTTTTAAGTATTGTCAAAAAGTTCATTTATTAAAGTTGCTAACTTTTGCTTATTTTATAGCTTTTTTAAAAAGAAAATTAAAAAAAATGTGTTTTATCAAAAAGGAAGGTCGCAGGACTCGAACCTGTGACCTCCCCTTCACAACACCAACACCTTAACCATCTGCGCCCTTGGGTCTTTTTCGTTTAAGTCTCCTTTCAGTTATTATTAATACTCTTTTAAGTTTAGCTTATATAGCTTATATGATTATTAGCGGCTTATCTGTTACAGCTTATTTAGTAATGTTTCTTTATAAACCTTTTTTAGCTTATAGAATTTTTATAAATTTCCTTAGATTATAGGATTAAGTTTATTATTTTTAATTTCATTTTTAGTATTATTTAGTTTTAAAAAATAGTTTTAAATAGTTTAAAAATCCAAAAAAAATATTTTATGTTTTTGAAAAATTAGTTTAATACATTTAGGTTTAAGAAATTTGCATTTTGAGTTATAAGAGTTTAAATTTAGTCATTTGTGGTAATTAGTTGTGTTTGAGTTTATTAATTGTTTTATCTTCTAAATGTCGTTATGTTTTTAATTGCTTTAATTCGTAAGTTTAGCTTGCCTTTTTGGAGCTTTCCCTTTTGTGTTATTAGTTTTTGAAATCAAATCCAAACTTAAATGAATCAAGCTCGATTTTACAACATGAACGAAGATTTCCATTCACCTCTCAACCGAGGAGAACGATACCCGTGTTGATTACTTATTCATTCTTTCCTATGAATAATTTTGTTTGATACTTTGCTTATGTTTTATATATATATATATATATATATATATATATATATATATATGTATAAATACATAGGGTTATTTATTTGATATGTATCTTAAACCGAGAATATACTTACCCTATATCATTCTTCATCCTAACATTTGTTATATTCGAATGAGGTAGTGATCGAACAACACATGTCTATTCTGTCGTTACGGCCATGTATATGTATGTGTGCTTCAGCTGCCTTGTTGGAGTGGTACTTCTGGTGAAAGATTGTAGAATGATCAACCATAAGCCTTTCCATACAAAAACCCATATTTACCTTTATAAACTTGTTACTCCTTGGCTTTAGTGGTGGAGATGTGTATCCTTGCCAAGCTTATGATAGAATACTCGTCACGACCGAGCAATTGAGTGAATTAGTTACATGTTACCACATAGATTAGTTGAGTGATTTGAGTGTTTTCATCTTCTTATTTTGTGAGGTGTTTGGTTGTGTACTTGTAATAGATCAAATAAATGCTTTAACGGAAAATATCCTTAGGGATACATTTTTATAAACTTCTAAAGGCTACTTGAGGACAAGTAGGATTCAAGTGGGGGGATATTTGATGCCATCAAATAACATCTATTTTATAGAATCATTTATCCCATGTAAATAACCCATTTTGTATGATTATTGCTCGGAATTGTTACTTAATCGTTTGTATTTGAGAATTATAGTAATTATGGAGTACTTGGTGAAGATTAGCTAAAAGGCACGCATTTTGGAGCATAAATGAAGAGTTCGAGAAAGTCTACTGATCTGACAGCAAATACGTCGTATCCACATGAGTATATACGTCGTATATTATACTTTGGTCAAATATCAAGAAAAGCACACTTTCATCCAATACTCCGTACCCAAGAAGCTCGATACACCGTACCCAAAATGTACAAAACACCATACCAGAGTAGCCCAATACGCCGTACCCAATAAGTCCAATACGCCGTATCAAGGAGGTCTGATACGCCATATCCAAGAGGTCCGATACGCCGTATCCATATCAGCTCAAGAAAATTCTGGAATATTTTATTCTTGGAGCCCACGCCAAGTCATCCAATACGTCGTATTGAGCTTCTCAATATGTCGTATCGAACCGACTTCCAGACCATTATATATAGACGACCCTAAACTCAATTTTAGGTATGCAAGTGAATCCCTAAACCACCAAGTCGACTGAGAGTCGAATAAAAGAGCCTAGAAGGTCAGAAAAGAGCCTCAAAATCATAGGAAAACTCTTGTAATATCCGCGCAACCGAATATGCGTTCGATTAAGGTTTCTTTATTTTAATCGTTCATTGATTTTGAAAATTCCTTATTATATATATATATATATATATATATATATATATATATATAATATGTAAATATATAATAAGTATTTATATATATATATATATATATATATTAATATGTAAATGTATAATAAGTATTCCCAAAATATCAAATGATGAGAGAGAGAGAGAGTAAGTATTCCGTAAGGCTTTTAAGAGATTACTTTTATCCAAAGTAAAATCCAAAAACCTTCCCTGGTCGTTTCCCGACGAGGCATGAATTGAGAATCGAGTTTAAGATCGTGATCGCATGTTTGAATAATCAAGATTTTTGATTTGAATTCTATTTCTGCTAATAATATGCAAAAATAAACAAACGCAAGTAAAAAATTAAAGCATTTAAAAAATTGAACACGAAAACGTTAACGGGAATTTAAAAACGCGGCTTAAAACCTAAATTATCAAATTTTAAACCTAAAAATGAAAATTTAATTTATAAAAGTCCTAAATGATTAAAGATAATTTTAGAAAAAAGAATTATATTTTTTTGACTTTTATTTAATTTATTATAAATTAAAAACTGTTTTAAACTAAAAATATTATAAAAAATATTAAACTATTTTATAAAAATATGAAAAAATCAGGAAAAGTACTTTGAATAATGCAGAATCTAAGAAAAATGAAAGCAAGAAAAATGGCTTAACAAATGAGTTGTTTAAAAGCTAAAAAGCACAAATAAGCAAAATGGACAAAAAGAGGTTATATATTAAATGGTGCAAACTCTAACCGGAAAAGACCCAAGGGCAATTGGTAGTGGAGTGTGGTGTTAAATGTTGGTCAACTTGAGGTTGAGGTCTCGGGTTCAACCCTTGAGACCTCCCTCGAATCCTAACATTTTTTTATTTGCAATTTTTTTATGAAAAAGCTTTATAACATTAAAATAAGCAACTTTAATGAAACAACTTTTTCTAAAAACATGAAATAAGCAAGGAATAAGCTGCTTAAAGTGACAGTTTGCTTATATAAGACCAAATGACTTTAAACTAAACCGTTTTTACTTTTAACAACTAAAAAGCTCAAGGCAAAACAAACAAAGCTAAATCAGATACTAAGCTATGTCTACTAAGCACCTTGAACTAAAGCAAATAAGCTGGAAAGCATACCTAAGGAATTAAGACAGTTTAACTTTAAAAGAAACTAAAAAAACTTTAAGCCTTAAACTGATTTAGCTGTTTGGGCTTAATAAGCTAAAGGAAAAAGCAAATAAGCAAAACAGACTTAAATCTAAACCTAATAAGCACTAAGAACAAGAATTAAGCAAACAAATAAGCTGGAAAAACTTTAAAAAGCAAACAAGCTTTTTGGCTAAAATTGGGAACAAAACAGCCCAAGAAGGAAACTTTAAGCTCAATTTTAAGCTAGAAAAGCTATCATCTAAGGTCTAAAAGCTAAAAACAGATAAAGCTAGTACTACTAGTTATAAGATAAAGCAAAAATTAAACATTTTGAAAAACTAATTACTAAAAAAAGGCTTTTGAAAAATGTGTTTACACAAATAACATGTTTTTGGTTTTTTTTCAAAGGTTTTCAAAATGACAAAAATGGCTAAGTGCAGTCCTAATTTTAAGCTAGTAAAAGCTGACTAAAATGTAAAATAAGCTTAAACAGATAAAACTTATACTACCAAGAACTTGTGCTATGAAAATCAGACTTTAAATCAAACTTATACTATCTAAATTTTGAGATTAAAAAGGTGATGTTCAAACCTTAAAAATTTTAAAACTACTATGACAGTTTTGACCAAAAACTCAAAGGACAATTGCATACTTAAACTAACTCGTTCTACTAAGAATGTGAAAGAGGATTTACTTTCTTTTTGTTGGTCGTGGTATGTGAGATCCGCTTCTTTTGATTATCCAATGTGATTATATCCTAACTGGTTCTGTAACTGTGTGTCCAGAAAAACTTGGGGATGTAAAAAATGGAGGAATGCTAGAACACAAAAGACAAAATGTTTTTACAAAATAATGTGTCATGCACTTGTGGATGCATGTAAGAGAGAGAAGTCAAAAGTAACTTTAAAATTGCCATTAATTTTATGACACATCATTTTGTAAAATATTTTGTGGAAGTTATTTTGTGGTTCTAGCATTTCTCTAGAAAATAGGTTTGCTTTAAGTTATGTTAGCCTCAAAATATGTTGAGTCGAACAATGGAAGTTCGTTCATTATATTATGTCTCGGTCACTTAATTAATTAAACGTTGTAATAGGCTACACGGGTAAACGGGCTCTTAAATGTAATCTAACCGGTCACGTGTATCGGGCGAAAGCCCAAGTAATCCCGAGCCCGGCCCGTAGAAATACCAAGGCATGAAAGCCTCTTGGTATTAACTATAAATACCCCTCTCCAAGTATGGAGAGGGGGTTGGTTCTTGTTAATTCTCATTTGTAATTTTGCAAGTAATCTTCCATCTTTTTCTTCTCTCTACCTTTCTCTCTCTAACTTCTCTCTAAACTTCTTCCATATTTTCTCATCTTATTTTCTTGTTTCCATAATGAAGTGAAAGTGATTTTGGGTTCCGACATTTGGTATCATTCGCCACGGGTGGGTTTAGTTTTTGTTAGTTTTAATAGTTATTTCGTGTTTGTTTTTTGTTTGGTTAGTGGTTTCGTTTTTTTTATTTAGCAAAGTAGTTCGAGTTGGTTTCTTGGTCTATACGCTTTTAGTCGTGGTTCGAATTGGTTATTTCGTGCGTGGCTACGAAAAACGCAAGGACGAAAAGATCGGGCTATTAGTGACTCCATCGAACGAGATTTATTCCTTTTAGGATCGAACGAGGGATTTTCGCTTGGTTCGAACTAGTATTTCTCCTTGTGGATCGATCGAGTGGACTTTGTTTGATCGAACGAGTGGTTCTTCATAAGTTCGAACGAGTGTTTTTCTTGTTTGGATCGAACGAGTGAAATCCTGTGAGGTTCGAACTAGCGATTTATTGAGGACCGAACTAGATTGGTTCGAACAAGCCCTTCGAACAAGCACCTTCGAACAAGCCCTTCGAACAAGCACCTTCGAACAAGCCCTTCGAACAAGCACCTTCGAACAAGCTCTTCGAACAAGCCCTTCGAACAAGAACCTTCGAACAAGCTCATCAAGGACCATCGAACGAGTGGCATTTCTTGTGCATCGAACTAGAACCAATCGAACTAGATCAATCGAACTAGATCAATCGAACTAGATCAATCGAACTAGATCAATCGAACTAGATCAATCGAACTAGAACCAATCGAACTAGATCAATCGAACTAGAACCAATCGAACTAGACAACCGAACCAAAGAACCGAATAAGCATGAACCGAATTAGGTACTTTATATAACAACCGAACGAAATTTTTTTAGAAAACTTGTGTGACGAAGGGTTTCAGTAAAACTGCCATAATACTTTTGATCCGTAGTCCGTTTTTAGCCTGTGACTCTCAAATCGAAGAGAAAAACGAGGACGGATCACGCTATAACCACCCTTTAGCAGGTTAAGGATTTTTCGAGGCCCAAAAACATCGTTTTCATGATTTATTGACGTTTTTCAGTTTTTTTTGGAATTTTCGCTGATTCCAAATCAAATCATTCACGGTTTTTTCTTGATTTTGTAAAATCCCGTGAAAGATACGATTCTTCTCTCGGTTTAAATCAAGAATTGTAAAATCCCGTGAACATTAACTGAACTCAATCCACAACAACAATCACTTTACCTGCTTAAGATCCTACAAATCATTATCACTTCATAATTCATCAATGACGACTCCAATTGCAACTTCCACAACTGACAGTCAAATGCACAACAACATAATGGCAGCAGGTTCAAGGGATCGTCCACCAATGCTTGCAACAGGACGATATGCACAATGGCGATCACGGTTCTTACGATACATTGATACAAGACCAAATGGTGATGCCTTACGGAAGTGCATTCTCACAGGTCCTTATACTCCAACAATGGTCACAACACCAGCTGTTCCGGCAACAGAGGATTCTCCGGAAATTCCTGCCAAAACATCAGTCGAGACAGTTCTGAATATGACTCCTGAGAACAAAGCTCATTATGAATCTGAAAAAGAAGCGATTCATTTGATATTGACTGGAATTGGAGATGAAATCTACTCAACTGTTGATGCATGTCAGACAGCTCAAGAAATGTGGGAAGCCATCGAGAGGTTACAACAAGGTGAATCACTCAATATTCAAGATGTCAAGACAAACTTATTTTGGGAATTTGGTCAATTCATTCTCACGATGGAGAGACATTGAGGTCGACTACAAAAGATTCTACAAGATGATGAATGTACAATGATCAGAAACAATTTTGACAGGTTGCTAATGATGCAAGTCAATGTTCAATTTCTTCAACAACTTCAACCAGAATGGTCAAGATTTGTCACAATTGTGAAGCAACAACACAAGTTGGATGAAGTTTCATATCACAAAGCTTCTTTGACATTCTGAAACAATACCAAAAGGAAGTTAATGAACTCCGTGCTGAAAGTTATGGCCAGAATGCTAACCCATTAGCACTTGTTGCTACTGCTCAACAATGCAAGATCCTTATCTATCACAACCACCAAAACTAATAAATCATATGCACCAACATCCAAAGCTTCACTTCCAACCAGATCTCATGCAACTACAAGATACAAAGGCAAAGAGATAGCCAAACCAATCACACCTCCATCTGAGTCAGCTTCTGAAGAAGACAGTGATCCTGAACAAGCTCAGAAGGACAAAGATATGCAGAAGAATTTGGCTCTCATTGCAAAGTACTTCAAGAAACTCTACAAACCTACCAACAACAACCTCAGAACTTCCTCAAACACCAGGAACAAGAATGTGGATACTACTCCAAGGTACAAGAATGACAATCAGACTGGACAGTTTGGGAATCAGAGGGCAGTAAATGTTGTTGGGGCTAGGGAAACTGTAGGTGGTCCAGTAGTGCAACAGTCTGGGATACAGTGCTTTAACTGCAAGGAATTTGGTCATTATGCTAAGGAATGCAGAAAGCCAAAACGGGTTAGAGACCCAGTATCACAAGGTAAAGATGTTGTAGTGTTAACAAGCTGATGAAAGGTTCAACTTCAAGCCAGAGCAATCTGAAGGTAGCAACACGGATGAGGAAAAAGTTTTTGGCGTCGCTGCATGGGGAATAGTTAGGTTTCGATCATTGTTTAACTTAGTTCTACTCGCTTGAATCCTTTCAAGTGAGATTTTAATTCCGTATATTAGCTTTCTTGTAGTTTATCTTTTTCTTTGTGCCCTTTGTTCATAACATTTGTAAATTATAATGAATAGGTATGGTTATTCTAGCGTAGGTAGGTTTGATGTATTCTTCCGTGATCAACTGTTGGTGTTCCAACAACATCAAGATGAATCTCTCTACGATTCGTAAACTCGTTTCAAAGACGTAATCCGAAAAGTCCCTAATCATGGCCTTAGTATATGGACCCTAATTGAAATCTTTTATAAACATCTCGACTAGTTATCCCGCCATATCATCAATTTGACAGCAGAAGGGGATCTTAAGAAGTTTAGTGATATAGAGGCATGGTATGCCATAGAGGATTATGCCCAATATGATAAAAATATAACAACTTAACAAGCGCTATTTCTGATGAAACAATAGCAAATCCAAATGCTCAAATAGTTGGGGATGATATGGTTAGGGTACAGGTACCTAGGTGAATGGCATGGTTAGATTATGATGAGCATGTAGATAGCCTAAGTACGATGGATAATGAGGTAGGAGTTACAAGCCCTGAGAGTACCACACAAACCCTACCGTCATTTGAGGAATACACACCGCCTGTGACTTACCCGGAAGAAGTAGAAAAGACTTTAGGAACCCTGATAGAGGTAGAACCTTTGAACAAAAAAACTAGAGGAAGTAGGCTTGAATTGTAATCACAACACTCCTTAGTTCTAGGGAAGTTCCTAGTTTTGATGGACCGGAGCCTCAACCTTTACTCAATAGTCCATCCTTATATGTAAGTCTAGGAGATGTAATAGGCCCCAAACCACCCATCAAACCACATAGTTTGGATAGTTCTAGGATGAAGGCAGTATATTATTTAACAACTCAAACACCGCCTTCACCTCACGTGGCAAATTCCCATCCTAAGGGTGTGTATAGTTATTATAACCCATGTATAGATGACCCTAAGAGACATTATGGATTTAAACTGGGTTTATTAGAAAAAAGTGTATCCCTAGGTGTTGATATTTCAAATTGGGAGATGTTTGATGATGATTGGGGATTAGAATCTAAGGAATTTTCTCCTCTAGGAGAAGAACTTAGTTTATTTGATAGGCCAAATGAAGTAGAGACAGGTAGAATTCTAGAAGCACACCGTTTAGAGTCTATTCTTCAACAACAAATTTTTCAACATAAGGCTTTTTCTTACCATAATGGTGTGTACCGTTACTATCACCCGCACTTGACCTCAAGTGTAGGGGAACACTCTCCTTTATCTATTAAATAAGGGTAGAGTCAGGCTCGTGACTCGAACAAAAACAAGCGCTTTTTGGGAGGCAACCTTATATTTACTTTCCCGCATATTAGGAGTGTCTTGTGTTTTAACTCTTTATTATTTGTTTTACTATGTTTGAATCAGTTGTAATCATGCTTTGTTTGTTTGTAACTTCGTCTTATTTGTAATCAAAGGTATTTTACAACAAAATAAGTGTAGGGGAATATATCCGGTTTTTAAGAACCCAATTCAAACATTTAAAATAAATTATTTATATTAATTCGCGTCAGTTTTCAAGTCAATGACTTGAATTTTAATCCTAGGTTTTTATGCATCACTTTGTATTGAAAACTAACATATAAGAATGAGATGCAATAAATTTTTCATCAATAATAAGTTTTCACTAGAAGTGTGGATACGGCAATCACTATTTAAAAAACAACGGACTGCCCCACACCACATGACACCTGTGACGGCGTCAAGATATTCTTGACGGCGTCAAACGCCCAGATACAGGAAAACTCAAAAATTTTAAGTATTTTTGAAAATAAAACTTGTACAACACTTAAGAAAGTTATAATTCTTTTATAAACTTGCAAAACCATGAGTTTAACAATTCTCTCATCCTATCTTTACTGTTTTAATAAGTTACCCTATTTCACATTGTATATTAATAGATCCGCAACATTTTTATGCTTGGTGTAGTTGTATTTGTCTTTGTTTACAGGTTATATTTGATGAGAAGAAGCTTGGAAGTTCTTAGGAAGTTTCATTGGATGATTCTTGGAGGATAATTTAACCAGTTATCGCATGTTTCTTCTCCATTATTGAGCAAACCATGGGAGTACTAGTTTTTTTTATTTGTTTTCTTTATTCGTTTTGACGGGTACTTCTATAAAATATTAGGGACAATGTTCAACTTAAGTGTAGGGGGAAAATAAGCCTTAGAAACTATTCCTTCATTTTCCATTTGCTTTGTCCTTAAAATGATGGGTAATATATCAAAACATAGCATAAAAAGGTAATTTTGACCCAAATTTAATTTTTTTTATGACACATACCGACGAAAACCGAGTATTAATAGCGTCTCATGGATAGGAATGTGTATGACTAGCACAAAAACCCTCAGAATTCCACCCTAAAAATGTGAGGTTCGCCTTTAGATCTTTAGGAATTTGGGTATCTATTATTGATAACCAAGATAGTTTATACCTTTAGCTTTCTCGAGTTAAAGAGTGAGCAATCATGTGTATCTGTTTTTTCATTATAGATGTGTATATGTGGTTTTGTCGCCTTTTCTGGAGCATTGAGATCGGTTTAAATTATATGAGTGTACCGGTAGTATATTAAATTCTAGAACTTGTTTTTGTGATGCATCCCGAGACCGCATAGTAAGTATTAGGATTTGCTTGATAAGAGGCATTAGGATTAACCCATGTTTTAAACCTGTAATTGTTATGATGGTCACATCGATCATATAACTATCTCACACCCTTGCCATGCACTCATTTTTAGTGCAGGATACCCCTAGTACAACCCTCCGAGCCTATCCTTTTTCACGGTTCTCATAATTTTCTGGTTAAGCCGGACTATTAATGAAGAGCATTGTTAACCCTTAAACCAATCGTTACACCCAAATCGCCTTAGCCTACCTTGTATGTACTCACTTTTAGTACATTATTGTGTTTAACCTATTGTTTAATTATGCGTACAAACGGTTTGCTAAGTCCTTATCCTTGTAAATATAGTTTTGGGACGATTGGGATTCATGGTAGTATTTATTTCGTGGAAGAATGGGGAAGAAAAGTTAAGTCAATAACCCCATATATTTGTTATATGATCTCCATGTTATTTTTAACCACCTCAAATTGGGTCATTAGTTAGATTGTAAATAATTGAGTATGTAAAAGCTCAAGTGTAGGGGTACGTGTTATTAACCCCAAGTTATGATGTATTATGTTATTCAAAAAACAAAGAGATTGATGTAGAATTGTGTAGAGTTTGTATATCTTCGTATGAGTCTTGGCTTAGCAACCAAATTAGCGTGTATTCGTGTAAATAATTAGCTAACCCTTCCACTCCAAATTTACTCAATACACCACCCAAATGTATCCCATCCGTTTATGTTTCCATTATATGTTATCTTACACCTACACCCCACAACCCTTTAAAAGACCTCTTAGATAGTAATGAATAATGTTTACGCCTAGCGGTGGAGGTTTGATCCTTTACCAAGCCTATTGTAATTTATATGCTATGACAGGTAATGAGTGTTAATTTTCTATTTCCCATAGTTGTTATAATTTATTATACACCCGAGAGAAAGAGAGAATCCCAAACACTTATGTGAGGTGCTACTATATACTTTCTGTGCTTTTAATTACGAGGTATAGAAGGCTATGTTGTAAAATACTTTTAAAGAGTAGTTTAAATGACCCTAATATTGCTATGGTCTAGGTGGAAAAGCCCATTTGCTTGAGGACAAGCAAATCCCAAGTGTAGGGGTATTTGATGAGGTGTCATTTATACACCTTTTTGGGGTCATTTAACCCCCTAAATCGTGCATTTATGCCCAAAATAGGTACTTAAAATCGTTCCTTTTCAAGTATTTCGCATTTGGACGCATTTGGAGGAATACACTGACTTGGGCTCATTTGAGAAGAAAAACGGACAAGACTAAACGGACCTACACAACTTCTCTGGAGAGATTCGTTCCTCAAGCGGCAGAGACGGCGTCACCAGTTCTACACTACGCTGTCACAACCCACTTCGTGACGGCACCAAAACCTTTCATGACGGCGTCAGCTCGCATGACCCAGCCCAAGATCTAGAATATTCTCATTCATGACGGCATCACGATTAAAACGCGACACCGTTGCAGCGATTTATCTATATTTACAAATCCGTTTTTAGGGTTTTAAACTTTAGAGTAAAAAAGGGAGACGAACCCTAGTTTGTTTGGCAGCTTATTAGGACGATTTTAAGGCCTCAAAACCCTATTTTAACTCCTTTAATTCATGTTTAATCATTAAGTTATCTTAATCATTCAATAATGTCTTGTTGTTTAATTATTTATGTTCTAGCTTATCTTTAACATGCTTGGCTAAACTCCCTATTATATGTTCATTTATGATTGTATGAAACCTAGAATGTAGATCTTAGTGATGTTGCTTCTTGTGATGGATGTGCATGTTAGTCTTTAGAAAACTAGCTTTTGTCTGTATCGTTGTTGATATGTCTAGGGAAACAAGATTATGTAGAAAGGATACCATTAGGTAACAGTCTTCATACTACCTTTCCCCCTAATATGGTTGAACACGTCATAATATATTTCCACAATGCATTTAAATAACTCATAGGTGCCATTGTAATAGTCTTCTTAGTACCGTTACTTGCGTGTTTAACCCTAACGGAAATATTAAAATAGACAGCGGGTTCGTGTAATTCGTTTCATGACTTCGGAAATAATACATAGATCCATCATAAGTGTTACACAGCAAACGACACTAAGAAAGCTATCTAGGGAGTAATACATGAATAAATATACAATCTTTTTATATATTGATTATCACCATTAGCGTAGTTTTATCATTTTTAGTTTTAATTAGCTCAAAACCAAACCAAACCTCTCAGCATATGAATTTACCTGCTTTCTGTAAAATATAAAAATACAAATATAATCTTCTCTCAACCCCAAGAATTTTGTTACACCATGATCAAACCTTCCCAACCTATTCCCTAAGATAACGATAACAACCCCCGAGTCTTTCCTATACTACTACTACAACGGTTAGGTACTCTGCCTAGGGAGTTGTAAAACTTCTTGTAGAAGTCCCTTACGGCAACCGCATCATAAACGAACAAACACTTAATTCACAAAAATTGAAAAACAATTTTTTTTTCTCCGAGAGTAACAGCCGCCCGGCTGGTTGGTGGTTATGTCGCGATTCAAGAGGAGCCGGCTGGCACGACGTTTAGCTGCCCGACTTCTTTCGGCTGCATCTACAAAAATTGTTTTAAACTCCAAATTTTTTAACAAAAACATTTCATCTACCAATTTATAATGAAAAGAACATAAAACTAACAATGTTATGACGTAACAATCACAATTAACATGAAACATAAAAACCCAAAAAAAAACATGTGGTCAAGTTTAGTGGTTTTTTCGCAAGCACTTTCGAGCACATTTAGCAGGCAATCATCGAAACTAGCATTTTAGAAAACATGAAACGGAATACCAACATTAAAAACTTGATTTTGATGCCAAGATCATTTAGCAAAAGATGATAGATAAGAGTTTTGAAACACAAAGCAAGAGAGCATTCGAACAAATGAGCAAACAAGAAATCAATTCAACAAACAAACAAACAAACGAATACAAACGTAAATCCCCGGTAGCGGCGTCAAAAACTTCATGTGCCTCGCGACTACTAGTTTTAATTCTATAATACGAAATTATCGGATAAAGAGAAAACACACCGGGCTAAATATGACCCATTCATATGTTGTTAGTTTTGTGTGGTAAGCCGAGGTAGTTCACTAGGATTTGAGTGTTTTCGGTTGTAAAAAATCTATGTAACAAATAACACAAAAGTGGTAAATTGGTTGTCACATCCCAAAGTACCATGAAAGCAACAACTAACACAAAAATGATGAATAGAACGAGAATGCAATCAATATAATTAAATCTACTTGTTTGGAACTAGTATTCATATCAATGGAGTGTTGGAATATCAGGTAGATACTTAAGCAATATCAAACAAAATCAAAGTCATATGCAGTTCCAATCAATGGGTAATATCATGAAATTGCATATATCTCGGTTTCGATTAACGAACCCTTTCGACCCATGATCATTATTAAAAATAAACCGATTCCTTACAAGCCATTTGCTAGAAAGATGATTTTACCATTTAGTTCATAAGAGCCATTTCGACCTATACTCTTGATTGACTCTTTATGAGTCCATTTAACTTGTATATTAATGGTTGTTAATCATGGAATACTAAACATATACGCACGCTAACATTTGGAACAAACCACAACAAGAAATCCTTTCGACCTATAGATCCGGTTATGATTTACCAACAAGTTGTTTAGACACATATCAATTTGATCAAACTCATAAGCAAAACCATACATCAATATTGCAAAATACCAAACAATCCATATTATATAATACATGTTTTATCTAAACACTTAACCAATAAATGAAGAAACTAGAGAGAGAAAGAGATGGAAGGAAGGTTTCTAGAGAGATAAAGAAAGAGAGAATATTAGATTACTAGTGTATGTAAAAATGAAACCAACCAACACCCTCTCCAAGCTATAGAGAGGGTATTTATACATCATGTAGCCGCGGCTCATATGGGCTTTGGCCCTTTTACCTTACTAAGGTTCCAAAAACTATCTAAGACCTATGAGCTACGTATTTTAGGAGTGACCGAGTCTTTTCTCGATTCCTAACAATCTCCCCCTAAGGGAGGTCACATCATTTACAAATTCTTAAGAGGCCTAGCATTCTATGAATGTTCTTCGTCTTATGCTCGTGGGTCTCTAATCTTTATCATTCAACTTGTGATATGCGTAGTGATATTTAGACTTTAGACTTAAGCTTGTTCCTTTAAACTTAACTTGCATGTGATCTTTGAGCTTTTTGAGATCATCATCCGAACATAATCTCTTATCATCATCTTGTGATCATTTGCCATATTGTGTACTTGTGATTTTTTGAACCGACATGCTCATACTTTTTGTGATCTTGAAACCTTGTATAGTCATCTTTCTTGAAGTTCTTTAACTTTAACACTTCGTCACCTCAAGAAGGACGTGCGGTATCAGAGTAGCGAAAGTCTTGAAACATGTACTTGAGCTTTCATAATGTCATTATATTTGTTGGTCGAGTATGAGCATGTGCATGAATCTTGACTAAAGAGTTGTCTTGAATCAGTTTGCCACCATCGGGATTACCTACATGAATGGGTTAGTGATAAACAACATATATGGATGAAAATGTCTTTGTCACTTTGTCAAATACGGTTGCAATAACCACGGTTCCCCCTTAATCAATATAAATGCTTCCTGTGATCAGGTAGAATTTCGAAGAATCTCTTTGACATGGTTTTACAGCTGCGCTAGCTGTTCTCTTTACCGGAGCGTCTCAAAGCAAACAACACGGTATGAGTAAACCAGTAAGATAAAGTCTCACTGATTGAATCAAAAATTTATATTAAAATTAATTGACGTGTCACTTGCTAAACTTATTTTGAGACACATCGAGAGTTTTATGCATTTCAAAATTCATCAATCGTCAATTTATAGTCTAGCCTGAATCGATATCTAGTGTCACAAGTTTGATCCATATAGGATCTCACAAGTCACCTACCGCAAAGCTTGTTTGATGTTGGCTCTAGAAGGATTTCCATCATCATTGTGAATACTTTGGTATCACTCTGATGTTTTGGAAATATCACAAGGATAATGCATAAGACACTTAAGATATTACTTGTTTTCATAGTATATGAAAAACAAATATATTGGAATAGTGTCATAGTGTTATTTATGGATGATCTCTTTGTGTCTCTAAACTCGATAGTCCACTTTAGTTTTAGTAATCGGAGGCTGGAGCAGACTGCCACTTTTTCAATACGAACTAACTCGGAGTAAGAAAGTCGATAGAAATATGTTTCATCTCTATGAGAAATGAAACAAGAGTCTTTTGGGATACCTTGAGTGGCTAGGGAGACAATAGCTTAGTGTTTCTAATAGCATATGTATTGACCCAGTTTATGCCTAATAGTAAGGAGGGCTTCTTTCTTTTCACCCTTTATCTTAACTTCTTTTTTTCATCTCAACCCCTTCAATGCTTACTAAGACTTCATCACTAACACCTTGTTGGGTTTGTTCCTGTGTTAGCTCTGTCTTAGTCTGCATTTTTCCCTTCTCACTTTTTCTCCTTTTAATCATACGTAAGGACTTCTATTCTATCTAATAGAATGTTCCTGGTAGATCCCTCCGGTTCTACTGATTATGGGATAGATACCTAACTTGAACTAGCTAATAGAACAAATATGACAAAGTCAAATGGTCCACTGAAGCAGTCTAAGGTCTTCCTCATATTCCCTTCCACCAACAAAATTTTCAAAGCTTCTCATCAACCTTCTTTCCAGCAACTAAAGATCAATGTCTTTCACCATGATGCGAGACCGTTCTTGTCCAAATTACTCATCTTCTTATTGGCATAAAACTTGTATAGTTGTTGAGCATGTCTTTGAGTTTATCCAAAACTGATATGCGTGTACCGTTACTGAACTTGTAGAGCTTGTGAGAACATAACATTCTGTTTCTCTCTAACTTGTCCAAATAGATGACACCTTGAGGGTTAGAGTATGTTGTATATTGTTTTAGGTCAGTGATGCCAGCTTTGTGCGTCAATGGTCTTAAGATGTTGACCTTTTTCTAGTAGCTTTCGACAGCAAGTTGAAGATCTTCCACTCGCTTCTGGATTACAATACGTCTTGTAAACATACATAAGGCTGCGTCCAGGTGCACAATGTCCTCACTTTTGATATTGACGAGTCTGTTTTGAACGAAATAATGCAAAGATACGAAGAATCAACAGTCCCCTCGATGTTATTTAGATGAAGTCGTAGAATGTCGCCTTCCATGAACTTGTACAATTGTTGATCAGATCTTCCAACTTCAATCTCCTCAAGATGACCATAACTATACCATACATTGAATTTGATATTTGTCAGTGCTAGAATTCTTTTTATGGAGTACACATCATGTTTAGGTACCCTGTTACTAGCATATCCATAGAAGTTTTTTCTTTTAGATCTCCAATGTGAAGTGCCTAAAAGAGCATGTCTGTTATAAGCTACTTTTATGAGACTCTACAAGTTAGGTACCATGTCTTCAATTCCTTGCAGATCGTACTTACCAAATCGAAAAATTATACCCAACACCTTCTTTGATGTTCTTGAGTGATCTTCTGAGATTAGCAATAGGTTTTAGTCTTTTGGGAGTGATAATGGTGGTGGAAATTCATTTTTGGGAGAAGGGGTGAAATTTCATCATCAAAACTAAGCCATGGGGCTTGTATTTATAGTTTAAAGTACCCTTGGCCACCAAGCATAAAACTTGGGGTAAAAGTGTCATAAAACAGCTGGAAAATGATTATGCAGGAGACTTGATCGACTAGGAAGTAAAGAAACATAAAATTTATCTAATTTTCCTATTTGAATTTTTTAAGATGCAATTTCAATTTTATCTACATTAGACTGAATGCTAAACTTTTCTTTGGAATTTTTCAAGCTTATTCTAAGCTCTCTAAAATAATAACGTTGTCATTTAGGCTACAACACGGTAAACGGGCTCTTAAATGTAATCTAACCGGTCACGTGTATCGAGCGAAAGCCCAAGTAATCCCGAGCCCAGCCCGTAGAAATACCAAGGCATGAAAGCCTCTTGGTATTAAGTATAAATACCCCTCTCCAAGTATGGAGAGGGGGTTGGTTCTTGTTGATTATTGTTAATTCTCATTTTGTAATTTGGCAAGTAATCATCCATCTCTTTTTCTTCTCTCTACCTTTCTCTCTCTAGCTTCTCTCTACAATTCTTCTAATTTTATCTCATCTTATTTTCTTGTTCATCATAATGAAGTGAAAGTGATATTGGGTTCCGACACTTCACCTCATGTGGTGCATGTAAATGGTTAAACATTTTAACAATAAGCTTCCTCTAAAACCCATATGTTAACCACTTCTTGAATCTTCAATTCTGTAAGCTCTATGTAATGATTACTGATGAAGAAAACCTGATATACCAAATTTGAAACTAAAGTAAAATCCCCCAAATTTGTTACTTAAGCTTGCACTATTGTAGATTGAAGAACGGTGTAGAGAATTTGTGCTGATCAAATCTCTAAAAACACATCACCTCTTGAATTTATCCACATCGACATCTTCGTGTGACACTGAGCACTACAATGTAACTCCTTTAAGTGATAGTTTACTAGGTCCTCAACCAACCACCCCTTGACCTCTGGAAACTAGATAAACCAAGTCCCAATCATAAACCATAAATGTTCAAGCAAGTTATCATTGAAATCATGCAACCACCCAACCTCGATTTCAAGATAAAATAAGTAAACTCCTTCGTAAAACTCACTTCAATCTCAAATAGGAGATACCAAATAAACTCTGTAACCAATTCTTGCAATAAATCCAAAAATAATAGCCTTTAAACATTTAAGAACATTTAAAATCATAACATGTTCCAAATAGTAGAAACCAAAACCAAAAACTTTCTTCCTGTGTATGTTGTCCGATATCTCCAAATCAACCGAGAAACCAATTACCTCATTGTCCGATATCGGTTAACGCTAGCAGTATAAACTTTCATTACCAGCAGTACTAATTTATCAATGAGCAGTACTAAAAGTAAACTGGCAGTACAAACTTATATGGACGAGCGGTATAAATACTTACTCGATTCTCTTTAGCAGCACTAAGTCATGATACGAGCAGTAGTAGCGTGTTATCAAACCCAAAGCTTGCAACAGTCACTTCCATTACGCCCAACAAACTGCTTCTATTTCAAGCATACTAAAAGAACCTTGGCAGTATTAAGCACAAACGAGTAGCATTTGTTAAACCAGTAACTTATGTCGATCTTTATTTACCACCAATAGAGCTTCTCTTGTAACCTTGCTCGTCGAAACCCAAAGACCTGCTGCTTCACTACCACAACGACAAGAAACTCACAGAAAGTCTTGTACCAAAAACCTTCTTGCTCGAATTACATTAGGGTTTTTATATACCCTAAATCTTGTACCTTCTTGTGCTCTTGTCATGTATACGCCTGCTTGATTGATGCAAACAAACCCTTGAACATGTTAACACCTTGAAGTCGACAACATACAACACTTTTTTCTATCCAAGAACAAATAGATGTCGACAACCTGCTGCCTCTTGCACTTTTCTTGCAAAAACACGATACTCAAAAACAGCATGTACACTTAGAAGAACACATAAAAATTCGTACCTTGTTTTTAGGGTTTATGGAAACCCTAATATTCATTCTTCCATAATGTGATCCAAACATCAATAACAGCCAATACAACCTTGATCTTTTATGGACACATAAAAGATTTCATGTTCTTGTCAAATTAGGGGTTGCCAAAAACCCTTGTTTCACCGATTATGACAATGAACAAAAACAGAAAATCATACATGCTGTAACCTTTATAAAGTCAACTAAAAACAACCTTGTAGATCCTAGATCAAGAGCCCCATAGCTCTGATACCAATTGTGGAGTCTAAATAACTCCTTAGATCGTTGTAAGCTCAGGTTGTTTAGACCTCATCTAGGATCATGATAACAAAGACAATAACATGCAGCGGAATAAGAACAAATCAAAGTTATCATAATAAGGTTTTTCATTATTAATACTCCAAGCCCTAATATTATTTGATCAGAATAATATGGTTACATCAATGAACTGTAACAGGATCAAGTTACCTTGACCTTGAGGCTAAACTACACAAACCCTAGGTGTTTACAATAAACCATACGCCTAGCCACACACACACACACCTTTAGTCGACTACATTTTCTGTGCACACCTAAAACTACACGCCTGTATCTCTTTATATACTGGAGATATTAGGTTTTACAAAGGAATAATCATAAAGATATTAATAAATCTTTTAAACATTTAAGTTTATCTTCTGAATCTTTATCTTCATTAAGGTGATCCTCTAGAATCTTCAAAATCTCCCATCTTTTAAAGAATTCCTCCTTTGTCTTTTAAGTCCTTCATCTTTCATATGTTTTGTCTTATCAACTCAAATATAATTCCCAACATTTTTGATTCGCCTTCACTTAATTTTTTTTAAACGATATTCACAAAATAAGCCCACCTACCAGAGGCTGGTTTTCTCTGATGGCAACTATATGTCATTGTCTAAAGGATCAAGAGCAGGAAGGGTTTGAAGATTCGGTGTTGTGATAGAGATGGTAAATACACAAATTCAACGACAAACGTTGTGTATAAAGAAACTTTTTATCGCATGTGAACTAAAAGCATATATTTTCTAATGACAAATACTTTATTAAGTTTTATTTTCTCATATCGGATTACCATTTATTTGTTTTTGTTCTTTATTCACTCTATACATATTTTACAATTTTCATAATTAATTAACCGTTACTTTATATATTCCTTTGATACTCACAAGGCGCGCCTGCTGTGATAACCGGTTACTGGTCCAGATAAGTATTATAAAATATTATAAATTTCGTATCCTGAAGTCTTTCGACCTTGTCAGTTTTCCTGATGAAAGCTAAAAAGTTAACTTCAGTTGACTATTTTGCGTAAAACGGTGACGGTTTAACTGGGATTTTTAGAGGAGTCTTAAATTTCAGGAGAGAATCAATTTTGATTCGTCTTTTCGTTTTGGAGTATTTTGTTGGTATTTTAAATAATTCCGGGAAGCTTTCCCGTGATCCCCGAAAATCGTCAAGCAGCGCGTACCGGCACGCCAGTTTATTTGGGAATAAGTTTAAGTGATTCGGAAGTGTGTAATGAGTTTATTTATTTAATAAATTCATGATTTTGAAAACGTTGGTTTAAAACGTAAATTCGGTCATTTTTGTGAAATTCGGTAAAAAGACTGTAACGGCCGTTAAAGGGTAAATTTTGAGCAAGTCGATTTAAAATATTTTTA
>BQNB010034404.1:0-51627 GCA_026074375.1 Tanacetum coccineum
TTATGTTCGGATTATGATGACGTCACGCCCTCGGACACGTATTCCGTCCAGGCCCCGTCTGGGGGTGTGACAGGTTGTGCATAGCGTCACTGGGTCCATGACTGTCTTCAATGTCAGATAACACCTTAGTGTTTCCGACAGATTATGTATTGACCCGGTTTCTGCCTAAGTGTATAGAGGGCTTCTTTCTTTTCACCCTTTATCCTTACATTTCTTTTTCATTCTTCAACCCCTTCAATACTTACCGAGACTTCATAACTAACACCTTGTTGGGTTTATTCCAGTGTTAGCTCCATCTCAGTCAACATTATTCCCGATTCTTACTTTTTCTCCTTTTGTATCATACCTAAGGACTTCGACACTATCTAATGGATATCCCTGGGTAGATCCCTCCGGTTCTGGCTGGATTATGGGATTTGAATACCTATGTCTAACCACCTTATAACTCCATAAATTTAAGTGCATGGTCGGTCTTTTGGGTATTCCGTCTCAATCAAAACCAAAATCATTAAAAATTTCAATCAAAGTGTTTGATATAAATATCAAAAGATTTACACTTTGAAAGTTTTTCATCATCACTAAAAGCTCCCCCTTAAGATGTGCACCGTAATCGTAGTACATGCTATGTGTAGAGTGCATTGAGTCCATTCTATCTGATCACGTTTCAATACAAATTAGATTCAGTTTAATCACATTTTCTCCCCTTATCCAAAATGTTAATCCCTTGATATTTTGGATATCAATTGATTAAACGTTCGGGGACAAAATGTTACATAATACCTAACAGGAACATTTTAATGCTCCCTCTTAATTTTTGAGAGTTTATAAGACAGTGATGAGTACAATAATTTGAAATTTTTTGAATTTACTAAGAAATTCTTGAAAATTTTTGTACTCAAGCACTACTTATTATCACCTTAAAGTCTACTCTACATATATACAAGTGTCACAAGTTATTTATTACGTACAAGGATTGACCTGTTATGATGAGGACATCATATGATAAATCATATGGTCCTTTGCAGCAGCCGAAAGTCTCCATCGTACGGTCTCCCACCAACAAATCTCTCCAAACTCCGCATAATCCTATTTGTCTTTAGTTGTTTGTTAATTACCTAGATCATAGCTCCTGCTTTGTCATTGTCACTTTGTCTCCAGATAGTCTGTGGCAGATACTCTATCCGAATTCCCTTTAGACGATCATTAAGAGCAGTCCGAACATCATTGAGTGTACCGTGAGAGAGATGAGAGAAAATAGGAAAAGGAAAAGATTTATTATTTGAACAACTAACTCTTTTCTAAATAGAAAAGAGTTTATATACCTCGTCGCGTTAAATGACGCGCGGGATATTTAACTAGGACCCGAGTCGTGTTTTCTTGTTAATAAACTCCTGAAACATATACAATATTAGATTAACTATCGAGCCCGATTCCGTATACTATTCTATTACAACATTAACTAATTAAATGACCGAGACTAATACACGTAATGAATGAACTTCCTTGTTTGGGCCTCAATATTTTTGAGGCTAACAATCTCCCCCGAAGTGAGTTCATTGATGACACTCCTTCATGAGATCAATGAGATTGCTTTTGTCGTTAAGCTTATGTGTTCTTGGTCTTTCTTTTTGTTATTGAGTTAGGCTAGTTCAACATGCTTTGTGATCTTGACATTGATCCTTTTTCAATGTCTTTAACGTCTAAATGCCATCTTGGATCTTGTGTCTTTGACCAACATTCTCATACTATGCCTCATCTTGAAAGCTTCAAATTAGAGTTTGCGGAAGTCTTTGTCTTTAAATCTTGAGCTTTCATGATCGTTTGCCTTTGCAGAATAAGCATGAATATGGGGTAATGAATCGACTTTGGTTGATTGGGATACTGTCACCACCGTTTTAACCTGCAGGTTTACGTTAGAGATAATCGAGAAAATTGATTTGAAAATCAATTAACGTATTACTTGTAAAAGCGATTTTGTAACACATTAGGAGTTTTAAGCTTTTATCAAAATTCATCAACCGTCAATTCATTTACTGGACCAAATCGATATCCATGTCCAAGTTTAGATTCATATAGTAATCTGCTAAGTCATCTACCAAGAGCTTTTTTGATGTTGACTCAAGCATGATTCCCATCTTCAATTGTGAATAACTTAAAGTATCACTCGATGTATATTGGCAATAACACAAGGAAATTGCGTAGGGACTCTTGTTAACAGCTTGTAAACTTGATGAATGTTCAACAAGGTTTTGAAATGGAATGTGTCCTAATGAGATTTAGATTGATCTCTTGGCTCTAGACTCGATTATTGCATTTTGTTTTTAAGTACACGGATGCTATAGCAGATTGTCCCTACCCCCGCCACCTATTAATATCAACGATTTCGGAATGAGTAATGGTAATATATAACTTTGAGTATCTTCGTGGACAAATGAGACATAGTTTTGTTGAGAGAAACCCGAATGGCTGGGAAGGGTGTGCATTTGCCATCACTGTGGGGTCCATGATGTTATTTTTCAATGTCGCAATCAACTTGTGATTCGACAGCATAATGTTTAAGTTGACCCAGTTTCTGCTTAAGTTGTGTGGAGGCTTCTTTCTTTAGACCCTTTTTTCAACAATTTACTTTTTCATCTTCAACGCCTTCAATCTTACCAGACGTCATTACTAAACACCTTGTTATGAAATTGTTCCAGTGTAGCTCAATCTTAGTCGGCATTATTCCCATATACATTCATCTCCAAATCATACCTAAGGACCTGCCTATTTCTATCTTGGGATTATCCTTGGGTAGATCCATCCGGTTTCTTGGTTGGATCATAATGATTTGATTCTTAAACACTAACCACCTTATGACTTCAGAATCATCATGAAATTAATATGTTGTTTGGGTATAAGATCGAACCATAAAACCTTTTCTTACTGTTCAGCACTTTGAGTCGAAATAGATCATATTTTAATTACATTTTTCTCCCCTTAATTAAAATAATAAAACACTTAGTTTTTGAAATACCTTGTTGATTAAAATAAGTCCTAGAAAATTCTTGTGGGAGAAATAATATGAGCATGAATGGTTGGAACATTTTGATAATGTTTTTTGAAATCAAAAGAGGTTATGATGTGATGTATCCAAGAAAATTAAAACTTTGTTTTTCGAAAAACTCCCCCTCAAAAATAGGACCAATTGAGAAATTGTTGTCTTTTGAAAACATTGTGAGTGATGGAGTGTTGAATACACAATTTTGAAAGATTGTGAATTGTCATCGAGAAATTCTTGAAAAATTGTGCTCAACTTTTTGAAAAACCAAATGTTAGAGGACTTAGCGCACTGATACGTACACTATCCTTTTTCTTAAGCTAAAAACATTGAATGTCTTGTAAGAATAGCTCAAGACCGAGAAACGTTAATTTTCTCGTTGTGAGGATAAGTTATAAACATTCCTTTATATGAAGTTCTAGTTATGTACTGATATTGCAACGATAACCATTCCCAGAAAATTAGAAAATGACATGTTTTTGAAACTTATAATTGCAACACCGCTCGATATCTTCATTTTAACACACCCGTTGTCAATGTTAATCGACATATTTTAAGCACGTAAATGATATCTGATTCCAAGAAGACATGCGAGAAGTAATCTTTTTAGATATATTTTGTTTTTTCTGATTTATACTCTTTTTTGAAGTTTTATATTTTTTTGTATTTTTGCTTTTCTCAAAAATATTACAGAGTGAACTTTGATGATGATATCAAGCCAGTCTCATGCATAACCATCCAGATTAGCCTGAGTCAACATCTCAAACCAATCCATCTGACAAGAATACTTAAACCGTATCCTCATGAAGGGCTTCGTAAACATGTCACTAATTGGTTAATTCAGTTCTGACAAAATAGAAATACAATTATACCATTTTCAACCCTGTTCCTTTATGAAATGATACCGTGAGTATGGATGTTCTTTTGATCGCCGAAATGTTTGTACGGGTTTCATGATATTGCTATGGCTTACTGATAGTCCGCAGTACAACGGTAATTTTTGTTGTAGTTGAATCCACAAACTTTAAGGTTTTGTCCCCTCATCCACAATTAATTTAGCACAATTTCAAGATTACAACACTTACTCTGCCTTTGCTGAAGACAATGCAATGCAGTTTTTGTTTCTTTGACATCCAACTACTACTTATCACAAGGAACTGTATCCTCCAAAAGTGGCTTTTCGAGTCTCAATGCATCCAGGCATGATCAGCGTCTAAAAATGTTGTAGTTTCAAAGCCCAGAAACCTTTTGATACCAGAGTCCTATGTTAATGGTACCCTTTAGGTATTTAAATATTTACTTTAACCTCCTTGAGGCGGCTTTTATGTTGGTCGAGCTTGATAATGTGCACAATAGCATACGCTTGCCTAAGTCCAGGTCTACTAGATGTCAAGTACATGAGGTGACCCGATTTTACTATGATAATCAATGATTGGTCTTCACGGGTTTCATAGACAAATCTACATCTAGTATGGGTTAAAAGTAGCCCAATGGTGTACAATGGAGTGACAATTGTCCATATTATCTTATTCAGAATTTCTAAAGCGTACTTTGGCCTGATTGATAAAAATTACCTTTTTTGTGGACTGGGGTAAATCTGAAGTCCTAAAAAGAAGTTCATCTCCCCCATTAAAGAACATTTCAAATCAAATGTGCTATTAACTTTTCAAAATCTTTTTGAATATTTTTAGGTTTTGTAGACCCAAAAATTATGTCATCTAACGTAAATCTGCAATATAAAATATCCTCCCCGTATTTTATCTTTGAATAAGTTGGGTTTAATTGTACCTTTAGTAAAGCCTTTGGATTATCAATAGAAGTTTGATAGTTCAATCATTAGCCAGGGCTCTGGATCTTGCTTTAATTCCATACCAAGCATTCCTCAGAGGAAAACTTTTTGGAGATTCTTTATCAACGAACCCCTTCTGGCTTGAGCAAATAAACCTCCTCCATCAGTGGACCATTTAAGATATGCCTTATACACACCATACTGATAGATTGGAAAAGACATGTGTGCCGCGTAGGCAACGAAAATCCGAACTGCTTCCAAGCGAGCAACTGGAGCAAATGATTCTTCAAAATCAATACCCTCTTTCGCTGAGCATAACCTTTTAGCTACAATCATGCTTTGGTTTGCAAATTACAGTCTGAGTCTACATCCTTTTTGTTCTTCCATACCCACTTTAAGCTTTATAATCATCATGCCAAATGTTGTGTCGACTAGATCCCTTCCTCAGACTATTTAAGTCTGTCGAACTGATGAAGTTCCATCCAGCAGTTGCTTTCGAACCATGCAGAATCACCATTGCCTCCTTAATGTACTTTTACGTTCACAATACTCACTGAATGATCGTGAACATACACATTTCAGGATCTGTGTGCAAGCTGTCATCTTGTTTGAACTGGCATGTTGGATTCCACAAACATGTTCTAATAGATAACTCTGTTCCAATCGGTAATCATGACTTTGTGGTTGAAATGAATGCACATCCTTATATCAATGCTGCCTTGAGGAAGACTCACCAATTTCTGTACCATGTACAAAAAGGATTGATAAATTCAAGCTTCTTGAAATGATCATACGGTGCTTGATCATTTGTTGTTGTCCTCTGTCATGACCGAGTACTGAGTTTAGTATTCTTCATAAAAGGACTGAAGAGAAATTCCAACTCTGAGAGACGATCTGTCTTCATTTGCTGTAGGAACAACATTTTTGACTTGGGGGGGCAACGGGGGTCAGAGTTGTCATAATCTGACAACCTATTTGTCCTAGAGGAACGAGGCCTGAAGAGACATTTCAACAGACATCTCATGTCGTTTGTCTGGTTTGGCGAGGTCTGAACTGTTTTGATCAGACATCATTTTTTGATGTTCATCAACTTGATGTGAATGGACTCAACTATTAATGTTGTTCTCTTGTTGTAAACACGATATCCCTTCGACTGATAAATATCCCACCATGATCACATGGAGTCCGCCTTTTTCTTTCATCTATCCAAAATTTCCCCATCGACTATTAGTAACAAATGCAACCAAAAGATGGTGAAGATGTATTTATTGAAGGTTTCCCTGTCATTAATGATGTGAAACGCCTGTCCTTTCATGAGTCGATATAATTAATTGATCCTGATCTTATTATAGCATGCGGTTGAACTGCGTTAGCCTAAAATGATAATGAAGCTTAGAAGCAGAAAGCATAGGAACGAGGCAGCCTCAACAAGTGTACGGTTTTTATCCAGTCTTTTCAACAACGCCAGTTCTTTACAGGAGTTCGAGTAGTGGAAGATCTGATGTGCAATGCCTCTTCTTTAAATAAGCATGTGAGTGTCCTTGTTCAAGAACTGAAACTCTGTGCCTCTGTCAAGTACGGACATTAATAACTTTAGCTTAAAGATTTGCGTTGAATCATCGTGAGAAAGTCTTTTAAGAACATCTGGTGTTTCATCCTTGGATCGTAAAAAGAGTCCAAGTTTGATCGAATAGTCATTAACAATCCTAGAATATATTTCTCCCATTTAATGCCTTGCAACCCTATTGACCACACAAGTCCCATGTGAAGCCAAGTTCAGCCTTCCTTTGGAACTTGGAACAGCGTTTTGAACTTAAATGCAGCTCATTTTGCTTACTCATTTCATCAAGACGAACAAAGTTGACCTTGACATATTTTAAACTTAGGTAAGCCTATCAACAATATCTTTCTTTGAGAGTAAGGGTATGTAATCGAATTTTTAAGATATAAAGTCTTCGATGCCATAACCATGCTTGAGGTTTGGTGAATGCATTAGCCACGAAACTGATCTAGTTGATGAAGTAGTTTTTCTTGAAGAGAAATTGTGTAGATATCAGATCCACGATTACCAGTTAGTTAAATCCAATTCCCTGAAAGATCTCTCATAAACAAGTAGATTTCCTAAAACAAACCTCCAAATCCGCATCACAGAATTGAACCAACCAAGAAAAGTATTGTGATTGAGGTTCTTCGTTGTAATCAAACCCGATTTTTTTTGATCGTGACATTTCCTTGAATTCAGATCTCTCATAACAAGAATTGAGCAAATTGATCATTCCAAAATGAAAATTACCAGTAGAAATTTTCTCCATAAAATTGACACAACACTTAGATTGCACGTCTTTGCTATATGTGCATCCAGAGCAACAATGAATAGGATGAAGTTGTACAATCCTGCAAGAGAATAAACGACAATGGAACATTAACAAATTGGATCCTAAGAATTTGATATCTTCAAGACATTAGAGAATCCTGGAGACCAATGTCTATGAGTGGGACCTTAATAGCTTTTTGATATCATCCTCCTTTCCTGGTTTAAGGCGATCCATATCTTTTTGGTCCTAGTGCTTTTGTGTCCATTTATATCCTGATGGGACATCTCTTAGCTTATCCACCATTTCCATTTTCCTGAATTTGTATTTTCATAAGAGCAACTCCTTATGGTAACGTCCTATATTTTTGAATAGTGGTATCTGATGCAACTATGTTTTTCCTTAGAGGGTAGTTTGCAACAGATTGTTCTCTATTTCTTTGGTATACTAGCACTAATAGGCACAACCATAGGCTTTCATAGTTTTTAGACATACACGTCCTTCAATTATCTTAGAAACACAAGCATCGTTAGTAGAATTAAACACAATTTTCCACATTCAACACAAAAGCATCACATTCCAAAGTGCTGGATTTTGAACAGTCATAACATTCAGTTAGAAACTTTGTTTTTCTTAGAAAAACAAGCAATCCTATGATGGACTTCTACTTCCTTCTTTTTAAACTTTCACTTGACTAAAGTTATGTTGTTGGCAACCGACCATATCTTTAACTTGATAGAACATAAGTTGTGGTCTGCTACACTATAGTGAGCTTTACTCCTGAAGATTTAGACACGTGGAGGATAGTGTTCCTATAAGCATGAGGCAACTGCGTTCTCTGTTTTATGTTGTGGTAGTGGCAATTCTATACATTACTGGTTTAAGCACATTCGAGTGTATTCGTGCTTGTTTTCTTTTCTGAGGCAAATTCTGTTGAGTGACTGGTTTAAACAAACCATCCGACACATTAGTTTTATTAACCGACTGTTTCGCTTGAAAACTTCTCATTTCAGAGAATTTGAAAAAGGTCCGTTTTCCTAAAACTGATGGTTTTTGAATCCCAATGAGCATTTGGGGGTTGTCGAATAACATAATTTTTCAAACAGTAAGTTTCCACAGACATTCCTTTGCTTTCCTGAATGAGTTTCTTTAAACTCACTGATGGGCTATGTTTCTTGTCTGCATTTGCGCATTCAATCCTGTTATTTTGATGTTGTTTCACGTTCCTTTTTTCTGAAATACATTTGATCCGTTTTTCCTTGTGCATACTGAGTTTTTTTTTCATTTGTTACTTGTACATTATTGTAAAGCTATTAAGAGAAATCGAGTGGTTTTTAAAGTTTAGCTAAACTCTTTAAAAGCTTATTATGAACTTCTTTGTTAACACATTCAGTTTGTTTCGAAAGCTTTTGTGCAAGACATTCACATTCTTTAACTTTATGAAGATACAAGCATTATAATTCAGCATAAGCATTTAAATCAGATAGAGAATGTAAATATGAACATGTAGACATCTTTAGACACTTAAGGCACACTCTTCGAGAATAGATCATATATGTTTTGAAAAAATCAGCCTTTTCAGATTCAAGTTCGTCAACCTCTTTTTCAAGGGATTTAACGTACTCATAACTTCATGCATTTCCGTTTTAAGTTCATTTCTAAAAACGAAAACTCTCAATTTTTTATTTTATGGAAAAAGGCTATTAAAAGGTTTTTATCAAACTTTCCATATCTGAGCATTGGCACCCGAAAATAACTACTAGTATGATTAGACCAAGCTTGTTCACAAATCGTTCTAAAATGATTGATGTTAAATGTCATGTCGTTAAAAACTTGTCTACTTTTACTAATGAATTTTGTTAGATATTAGAAAAAGACTCGGTCACCCCATGTATTATACTGTTCAATATAGCTTGTAGTTTAATAGGTAAACGTAATTACTTTTTCGGTTATTGAAACGGTACTAATACCCGGTGTATAGTAAGAACTAATAAATATACCCTTCCAACTTTGGTAAGAGGTAAGCATTATTCAATTTTACATACACTCTTTAGTGTGTATTACTTAATTCTCTCTCTCTATTACTCTCTAACTTTTCTCATCTCTAGATCTCTTTAGATCTATACATGTTGTTGTGAATTATGGAACCCTACAAGTTGTAATAGAGCCATGGGGAAATTCGTGTTGATTCTTATGGTTATATAAGCTCTAATTCGTCCTATTTTGAGCTTAGAAAAGCCCCTCGGCTCAATAAGAAATCTAGCTTAAATTTGTTTGTGATCTTGGGATTTCCACTTGCTCTTCATGTTAAACAAGAGTATTGTTTGCCATAACAAGTGATTTACAAGCTCCAAGCTCGATTATAAAGCCTTTTAAAATATTCGAATTTATTTTGTGTTTTCGTGGAGTAGTTGCTTTCATTATTGAAGAATTTCACAAGATAACTAGTTAAGGTGTTGTTTAAATCATCAAATACACACTTAATATTGTATGTTGTACTTAGTTACGTGCTTAGAAAGAACATATTGCTTTGATTTTGCTTAAATTCGTCCAAGTGTTCATCGTGGAGTTTGCCTATTTTATTATTGTTCTGCCTCGCGAGTTGACAAGGTAGGGACAATAATCCGGAATTAAGAAAAAAGTCAAAGGCGAGTTTCCAAAAGATCAAGGCGAAGGTTTTTTAATTGCCAAAAGTTCAAAGTCGAGTTGCCAAAAGTCCAAAGTCGATTTGCTTAATTTTAATAATATATTCGCAGGCGGTTAGTTTAAATTTTGGTGGCGAGTTCTTGATCGCGGCAGGTTTACAGCATGATAGTGGCCAGATTTTGGCTTGAAAATAATAGTCGGCCGAGTTTGGTAAAAGGTACTGGCTAGTTGCTAAAACACACGGCGAGTTGCTAAGATCTATAGGCAGCGAGTTGGCTCACAAGGAGCGAGTTGCTATAGTTAAATAGCAGCATTTTGCTCACGGGCGAGTTTATTATTTCAGTGGTTTGCTCAATCAATAGGATGCGGTTGGGTTGATTTTCCAAAGCGGCTGTTTGATAGAAACATATACGCAGCGGTTTGATTTAAAAATACTTTTGGCGGGAAAAGTTAAGAAAAAATTAATTTTTCCTATAGCCTTTTTAGCTCATTTTTACACCAAATTTAATTTTTGGTAATAGGGTAAAAATTTTGTTAAAAAATTCAAATTATTTTTGGCGGGAAAAATTAAGAAAAAAATTAATTTTTCAATAGCCTTTTTAGCTAATTTTCAATTTAAAATTTGGTAATTAGGGGTAACTTTTGTGTTTTGGTCAAAATCAAATACTTTTATGGCCAAATAACAAACCGTCAACCTAATCTACTTAAAACTACATTAATCTAACAACAATCTACTTAACATCAAACGATTATTCATTCACGGTTTTCTATTGATTTTGTAAAATCCCGTTATTCTTTTATCGGTTTTAACATAGCTAGTAAAATCCCCGTGAATGTTAATTGCATTTAAGAAACCACAACATCAATCACATTATCTACTTAAGATCCTTAGATTTTATTTCACACAGACGAAATTTCAACGAATCTTCTAATTCTAATTCAAGGAAAGAGAGAGAGCTTTAACTGACTGCAAAGGCTCGCAAAACAAAGGCACTCCAACTGCAATGACATGGTTTTGAAACAACTCGAGACACATCTTCATGATCACTATCTCCTTAATTCGCCTAATGCTGTTGGATGCATTTAAACTAGCATTTCGCATCATTCTTTGTGAAGACATCATACTTTCAAATTTGAAGATGTTTCATAATCTGGACATTATGCTACAAATTGAAAGAGAGAATCTTCATGTGGGTTAATGCAAAGATCTTGTCCTTCAAGCACTCAGAACACAGTTCAAGGAATTCTTACCTCAAAAGGGGTAAAATGCAACGATCTTCTATCAAGGTGGACAAACAAGACTTCGTAACTTCACGCGTTATGTGAACCTAGTCGTACAGACTTGAGTTACTCGGAACCTGGATACACTTGAAGCGGTCATTCATAGAGTTGTAAATAAATATGGTGTATTACGTATGAAAGAAAATGAACTTAATGCACTAAAGGAGAATGGAAGTCAGTTTGTGCATATGCAATTACTTTCATGATTATCAAATTAAGTCAAGTGTCCAAGATGCAGTCTCAGATATTCAGATTAATCTAGTCATGCAATGGATGACAGCTTGATTGTAACAAAAGGCAGGTTTAATAGAGCCTGAAAATACAAAGCTTTCAGCAAAATCAGAAGATTGAAACTTAGATGCAAAGGCAAGAGGAAAAGGTCAATATGCGTGAAGCAGTTGATGTTGGGTTGGTTGTCACAAAAAGCAGTGGGACAAAGCCCGACAAGCAGGATACAAGTAGCAGTTCAAGGAGTTATACACAAGCTTGAGATGCAGATATCGGACCAGTACATGACGATGAGCCATTTGCTGAGGTAAAATTGACTGCTCAACATAATGTACTTGCTAATGAACAACAGCATACTGAGCAATCTGAACCCAGTTATGACACACATCTGTTGGAAACTATTGATAGCAATACCACTCCTACTTCAACAAATATGTGTCATAGGGGAGGAGAGATTGACCAGGATGCTTTGCTTAAAACTGAGCTTCTCAAAACGAAAGATATGGTTGATAAGGAAATTTACAATGAACTTTCAAAACGATTTTTACAACTGGAAAAACATTGTATTTCACTTGAAATACAAATTCAACAAAAGGAAGAAAGTTTTCAAAGTAACAAACCATGTAAGAATCAGGAATTTCCTGAATTTCGTGAATTTTTTGTGATTAATGATTTGAAAGCTCAGCTACTGGCCAGAACCACACTAATTTGCAACTTGAAGAAACAATTAAAAGTGTGAAGGAAACAAGTAATGAAGCCAAAGTTAAAAATGATATCGATGTGATTGAAACGATTAACATCGAATTAGAACACAATGTGGATAAATTACTTGCAGCAAATAGCAACTACATAAAAATAATGAGTCATTATTAACAGACATACAAAGAATTTTTGATTCAATTAAAAAGACGAAAGTTCAGAAAAAAGACAATCAGTGAATCTTTAATTTCTCAAGATTAAATCAAAATGTTTGTCGAAATGCTGGTTTAAAAGTTCAGCTTCAGGAAAAGGTTTTTGCAAATCGACATTAAAAATGAACTTAGAAAGATAAAATGAAATAGCATGGATACTAATATTGCCAAAGCATCAAACTTAGGAAAACCGTCCTTTAGAACCATCTAAGAAAGCCATTTAGTTGTTAGACAACCGAAATGCGAATTTACGTCTGAACGACTAGAATTTCAGACCACGGTTTGCCTCCCAAGTTGATAGAAAAATGATTTGCAAAAACAGTCACACCTCAATTATATGCCCTAAATTTAGAGAAATCTGCTACTGCAAAACCTCATCATGTGAATGCACATAACTACTCTAGGAATAGTCATAAAGAATCCTATGGGGTTCTAATGAATTTGGTTTATGCGAACTTTCTAGAGGAGCTAGGAAAATGACATCAAGACCCCAAACCAGGAATCCCTGAATCATAAGGATATGGCCTCTACTATTAGCACACTGCACTCCTAAAGCTTGTACACCAAACTTAGAAACATAATAGGAGTTCCCTGTATCTAAGTGTAGTGGTGGAATGTCAAATGGTTAGCCTTCTAGTAGATCACTCTAGGATTCTAGTTTAGGGGGTTCTTGACTCAAATCTTCTTGGACTCCAAAAAATTTGTTTGTTCGATTTGTCATAAATATATCTTAATACAAGCATGATGATTTTATAAGAAATATCCTGAATAAGGTGAATTTCTCGAGGCTAAGTTCAGATCCCCCAAGATCAGAAACCAACAATCTCGTTGAACCCAAAGAGACACACTAATAAACCTGTATGCAGAATGGTAAAAGGACAAGGTTTTCTCTTAATAAGTCCTTCCATTATGCATGAGAAACCACACACTCCTAGATCTTGTCTTAGGTGGAAACCAATGGTAGAATTTCAAGACTTTAATTCTTAGGTGGATACCCTACGTGGAAAGGTGTTCATAAGATAGCACAACCAAAGTTGACAGTAAACCTCCAAATTGGTTCAAATGATGAATATCGACTAACTCCATATGAATGTCAATCAAACTCTTTATGTTAGTGCAGGTACTTCAAATCTCAAGTGCAGGTACACTCTGTCAATCCATTTAAGGAAAAGGATTCGGAGTTTGATTACCAAAAAGACTGATAACTCATAACTACAGGAGTTTAAGTAATTCAATTCAGATGAACATTCATCAAAGATGTTTGGACAAAACAGTTCAGGCCTCGTTCTTCATCTTGATGAACGTTTGATCAAAACGGTCAAACCCATTCCTTATGTCAACTGCGTCTGTTGCATCCTCATTCAAGCCCCTTGTTTCCTTAAAGAAAAGAAAGTGTACGCGCCTTTAGAGAAAAGGAAAGTGTACGTGTCATGCACTTAACCTGAACAACGAAAGAAGAAATCATTTCGGCCATGAGCTAATAAACAAAAACAATCCAGTTTTTGAGCTCAAGGTAATGGGCTGTAATCAAAATGTTAGAATGCAACCCATCATCAGATAAAAGAAAATGTAATCGTGTCAGTGCATGATCCTTGACAACTAAAAGAGAAATCTTGTTCGTCATGAGCTAATACAACAAAACATTCCAAGTTTTGAGCTCAATGTAATGGCTAGATAATCAAATGTTAGATTGCAACCCCACTCAGATAAAATGAAAATGTACTGTTAGTGCATTTATCCTTAATAACAAAAAGAAAATCTTTTCGGATCTTAAGCTACTTTCACAACACTCAATGGTTGTTTAGCTCAAGTGTACGATGGCTTTCGTAATCTTCTGTACGAACCATTTTTTTTTCAAAGAAATGGAGAGTGTACGCTTCAGTGCGCTTTATATTTCAAAATAAGAGAAGATCTTCTGTGTCTTGACCATTTCTCCATTAACCAGCTATCATATTTTTCCCATGGGCTTGTTCGTAGTTTAAGTGGACCAACGTACAATTAGCTGGTATAATAATTCCAAAGATCAAAAATGGCAATCGCAATAGCAATTTTTTTGAAGGGATAATAGTGAATTAAATGAGAATCAAAATTGGTATTATCTTCCGTCTGTTGAATGTGTATAAAATGGTCAAATGTGAAAGTGTAGGGTGTTAAATCTGTCTGTAGGGTGTTAAATCTGTCTGCTAGGATCTTGCTTAATGTTAGATAGCGGCTGCATATTCTTGATGGCGGAATGTTAACCTACTGCATGGCGGTTTGGTGATCCGTTGACATGTCTAAGGATAATTTACGTTGGTCCACTTAACTAACGAACAAGCATGGGGAAAATATGAAGCAGTTGTTAATGAGAATGGTCCAGACACATTAGAAGATTTCTCTTCTTTTGAAGATAAAGAGCGCACTGAACGTACACTCTCCTTTTCTTGTGAAAAACAGGTTTCGTACAGAAGCATACGAAAAGCCATCGACTGGAGCTTAACAACCATGAGTGTTTTTGAAAAGTAGCTCAAGACCCGAAAGATTTCTCTTTTGTTATTTAAGGAATAAATGCACTAACGACGTACATTTTCTTTTATCTGAAGATGGGTTGCAATCCTAACATTTGGATACAAGCAATTACCGATGAGCCTCAAACTTGGAATGTTTTGTTATATTAGCTCATGACCGAAAAGATTTCTCTTTTCGTTGTTAAGGATAAATGCACTGACACGTACATTTTCCTTTTATCTGAAGATGGGGTTGCAATCTAACATTTGATTACAAGCCATTACCATGAGCACAAAACTTGGAAAAAATTTTGTTTTGTTATATTAACTCATGACCGGAAAAGATTTCTCTTTTCGTTGTCACAGGATAATGCACTGACACTACACGTTTCCTTTCTCTAAAGGCGTACACCTTTCTTTACTTTAAGGAACAGGGCTTGAAGAGATGCCAACAGACGCCATTTGACATTAAGGAATGAGGTTTGAACCGTTTTGATCAAACGTCATCAAGATGAAGAACGAGGCCTGAACTGTTTTGTCCAAACATCTTTTGATGAATGTTCATCAGAATTGAATTCCTTAAACTCCTGACGTATGAGATATCAGTCTTTTTGGTAATCAAACTCCGAATCTTTCCTTTAAAGGATTGACAGATGTACCTGCACTTGAGTTAGAAGTACCTGCACTAACATAAAGAGTTTGATTGCATTCATATGGGTTAGTGATATCATCATTTGAACCATTTGGAGGTTTACTGTCAACTTTGGTTGTGCTATCTATGAACACCTTTCCAGTAGGTATCCACCTAAGACTAACAGTCTTGAAAATTCTACCCATTGGTTTCCACCTAAGACAAGATCTAGGAGTGTGTGGTTTCTCATGCATAATGGAAGACTTATTAAGAGAAAACCTTTGTCCTATACCATTCTGCCTACCAGGTTTATTAGTGTGGTTCTTTTCTACGAGATTGTAGTTTCTGGGATCTTGGGGGACAGAACTTAAGCACGAGAATTCACACTAATTCAGGATCTTTTCTTATACAATCATCATTGAATGTTCTTATTAAAGATATATTTATGACAAATACGACAAACAAATTTTTTGGAGTCCATAGAAGAAACTAGAATTCCTATAGTGATCTACTAGAGGAACGACATTGAACATTCCACCACTACGCTCCGTAGATAACAGAGAACCACCTATATATTTTCTAAGTTTTGGTGGTACAAGCAATAGGAGTGCAGTGTGCTCTAGTAAGAGCCATATCCTTATGATTAGGAATCCTGGTTTTGTCTTGAGCATTTTCCTAGCATTCCTAGAAAGTACCATAAAAAAAAAAACAAAAAAAAAAAAAAAAAGAAAAAAAAAAAAAAAAAAAAGAGCAAAAATTAAAGAAAAGCAAAAAAAAAATAATAAAAAAACAAAAAAGAAAAAAAATAAAGTAAAACATGAAAGATAAAAATGATCATTAAAACCTTAGATTCTGTAATGACTATTCCTAGAGTAGTTTAGGTGCTTTCACCTGATAGGGTTTTGCAGTAGCAGATTCTCTAACTTTAGCAAATAATGAGGAGTGACTGTTTTTTGACCAATCAATTTTCTCATCAACTTGGGAGCAAACCGTGGTCTTTGAAATTCTAGGTCGTACAGACGTAAACGCTTTCGTTGTCTAACACTAAATGTCTTCTATGATGGTTCTAAAGAACGGTTTTCCTAAGATTGAAGCTTTGGCAAACTTAGTATCCATGCTATTCTCCTTTTATCTTCTAAGTTCCATTTTTTAATGTCCGCATTTCAAAAACCTTTTCCTGAACTGAGCTTGTTAAATCAGCAATTTGACAAACTTTGATTAATTTGAGAATAAAAGATTCACTTTGACTTTATTCTGACTTTCGTCTTTTAATTGAATCAAAAAGTTTCTTTTGTAAGTCCTGTTCAAAATGCTCATTATAATTATGTAGTTGCTCAATTTGCTGCAAGTAATATAACATATTGTGTTCTAATTCGATGTTTATCGTTCAATACATCGATATCATTTTTAACTTGCTTTAATTACTTGTTTCCTTCACACTTTTAATTTGTATTCTTCAATTGCAAATTAAAGTGTGGTTCTGCAAGTAGCTGAGCTTTTCAAATCATTAATAACAAAAATTCACGAAATTCAGGAATTCCTGATTCTTACATGTTTTGTTACTTTTGAAAACTTTCTCCTTTTTGTTGAATTTTGTATTTCAAGTGAAATACCATGTTTTTCCCTTGTAAAATCGTTTTTTGAAAGTTACCCATTGTAATTTTCCTTATCAACCATATCTTTCGTTTTTGAGAAGCTCAGTTTTAAGCAAATCATCCTAAGTAACTCTCCTCCCCTATTACCACATAATTGTTTGAAGTAGGAGTGGTATTGCTATCAATAGTTTCCAACAGATGTGTGTCATAACTGGGTTTAGATTGCTCAGAATGCTGTTGTTCATTAGCAAGGATATTATGTAGAGCAGTCAATTGTACCTCAGCAAATGGCTCATCGTCATTTACTGGTCCGATATCTGCATCCACAGCTTGTGGTATAACTCCTTGAACTGCTACTTGTATTCTGCTTGTCGGGCTTTGTCCCACTGCTTTTTGTGACAACCAACCCAACATCAACTGCTTTACGCATATTGACCTTTTCCTCTTGCCTTTGCATCTAAGTTTCAATCTCTGATTTGCTGAATGCATTGTTATTTTCAGGCTCTATTAAACTGCCTTTTGATACAATCAAGCTGTCATCCATTGCTTGAACTAGATTAATCTTGAAGAACTTTTGACTGCATCTTGACACTTGACAAATTTTGATACTCATGAGTAATTTCATCATGCACTGACTTCATTCTCCTTAGTGCATTAAGTTCATTTCTTTCATACGTAATACACCAATATTATTTACAACTCTATTGAATGACCGCTTCAAGTGTAATCCAGTTCTCGAGTAACTCACGTCTGTACCGCACTAGGTTCACAACGCGTGAATTCCTTCGAAGTCCTTGTTGTCAACCTTGATTCATAATATCCGTTGCATTTTACCCCTTTTTGAGGTAAGAACTTCCTTGAACTGTGTTCTTGAGTGCTTGAGACAAGTCGTTGCAACTAACCCCATGAAGAATCTCTCTTTGCAATTTGTAGCCTTACTGATCCAGATTATGAAACATCTTCAATTTGAAAGGTCCGAGCTCTTCACAAAAGAATGAGCGAAATGCAAGTTTAAATGCTTCAAACAGCATAAGGCGAATTAAGATATAGAGATCAGGAAGATGTGTCTCGAATTGTTCAAACCATGTCATGCAGTTGGAGTGCTTTGTTTTGCGAGCGTTGCTCAGTTAAAAGCTCTCTCTCTTTGAAATAGAAAAATAGAAGATTCCGTTGAATTTCGATGTGTGAACTAAAATTAAAGGATCTAAGTAGATAATGTGATTGAGTTGTGGTTTTAAATGCAATTAACATTCACGGATTTTACAAGACTATTAATAAAAACGAAAATAGAAATAACGGGATTTTACAAAATCAATAGAAAACCGTGAATGAATAATCGTTTGATGTTAAGGTAGATTTGTTGTTTGATTAATGTAGTTTAAGTCCTGATTAGGTTGACGGTTTGTTATTTGGCCATAAAATATTTGAATTTTGACCAAAACACAAAATTTACCCTATTACCAAAATTTAAATTTTGTGTAAAAATTAGCTAAAAAAGCTATTGAAAAATTAATTTTTTTTCATAATTTTTCCCCCAAAAATATTTGATTTTTTAACAAATTTTTTACCCTATTACCAAAATTTAAATTTGGTGTAAAAATGAGCTAAAAAGGCTATAGGAAAAATTAAATTTTTCTTAACTTTTCCCGCCAAAAGTATTTTTTAAATCAAACCGCTGCGTATATGTTTCTATCAAACCGCCGCTTTGAAATCAACCAAACCGCCTCCTATTGATTGAGCAAACCACTGAAAATAATCAACTCGCCGTGAGCAACTCGCTGCCAATTAACTAAGCAACTCGCCGTGAGCAACTCGCTGCCTATAATCTTAGCAACTCGCCGTGTGTTTTAGCAACTCGCCGTACCTTTTACCAACTCGCCGGCTATTATTTTCAAGCCAACTCGCCACTATCCTGTGTAAACCGCCGCGAACAAGCAACTCGCCACCAAATTTAAACAAACCGCCGCGAATATAATTATTAAAATTAAGCAACTCGCCTTTGACTTTTGGCAACTCGCCTTTGACTTTTGGCAACTCGCCTTTGACTTTTTCCTAAATTTCCGGATCTTGTCCCTACCTTGTCAACTCGCCGTGAAGAACAATAATAAAATAAGCAAACCTCCACGAAGAACACTTGGACGAAATTAAGCCAAATCAAGCCATGAAGATCTTTCCTAGCCACGAAACCTAACTACAACATACAATATTAAGTGTGTATATGATGATTAAACACACCTTAACTCGTATATCTTTGTGAATCTTCCAATATGAAGCAACTCTCCACGAAGAACACAAAATAAATTCGAATCTTTTAAGCTTTATAATCGAGCTAGGAGCTTGTAAATCACTTGTTATGGCAACAATACATCTTGTTTAACATGAAGAGCAAGAGAAACACCAAGATCAACCAACAAATTAAGCCCGAATTTCCTTTTGAGCCGTGGGCTTTTCTAAGCCAAAATAAGGACGAATTAGAGCTTATATAACCATAAGAATCAATCACGAATCCACCCCATGGCTCTGATACCAATTGTAGGTTCCCGAATTCACACAAACATGTATAGATCTAAAGAGATCTAGAGAGAGAAAGTTTATGAGAGAGAAATAGTTGAAGAGAAATAAGGACAACACACTAAAGGAAAGTGTATGAAAAATGAATAAATGCTTACCTCTTCCAAAGTTGGAAAGGTATTTATAGTTCTTAAAAAACAATACATCCTGGTATTTAGTACCCGGTTCAATACCGAAAGTCATACGTTTACCTATTAAACTACAAGCTATATTGAACAGTATAATACATGGGGTGACCGAGTCTTTTTCTAATTTCTAACAAAATTCATTAGTAAAAGTAGACAAGTTTTTTTAACGACATGACATTTTAAACATCAATCATTTTAGAAAACGATTTATGTGAACAAGCTTGGTCTAATCAAACTAGTAGTTATTTTCGCGTGCCAACATGCACAAGATATGGAAAGTTTTTTGATAAAAACCTTATAATGCCTCTTTTCCATAAAAACACAAAATGTATAGTGTTCGTTTGAACATGAACTTAAAACGTAATGAATGAATATTAAAGAGTACGATTCAATCCCGTTGAAAAAGAGGTTGACGAACTTGAATCTGAAAAGGCTGATTTTTCAAACATATATGATCTACTTCTCGAAGAGTGTGTGTCTAAAGATGTTACATGTTCATATTTACATTCTCTATCTGATTTAAATGCTTATGCTGAATTATAATGCTTGTATCTTCATAAAGTTAAAGAATGTGAATGTCTTGCACAAAAGCTTTCGAAACAAACTGAATGTGTTAACAAAGAAGTTCATAATAAGCTTTTAAAGAGTTTCGCTAAACTTAAAAACCACTCGATTTCTCTTGAACTTGCTTTACAATAATGTAAAGAACAAATGAAAAACAACTCAGTTTGCAAAGAAAACGGATCAAATGTATTTCGAAAAGAACGTGAACAACATCATAAAATACAGGATTTGAAAGCTCAAATGCAAGACAAGAACATAGCCATCAGTGAGTTAAAGAAACTCATTGAGAAATGCAAAGGAAAGTCTGTGGAAACTTAGTTTGATAAACCATCTGTTATTCGACAACCCCAAATGCTCAATGGATTCAAAAACCATCAGTTTTAGGAAAACCGACTCCTTTTTCAAATTCTCCTGAAATGAGAAGTTTTCAAGCGAAACAGTCGGTTAATAAAACTAATGTGTCGGATGGTTTGTTTAAACCAGTCACTCAACAGAATTTGCCTCAGAATAGAAAATAAGCAGAAATACACTCGAATGTGCTTAAACCATTAAGTATAGAATTGCCACTACCACAACACAAAACAGAGAACCGCAGTTGCCTCATGCTTCTAGGAACACTAATCCTCACGTGTCTAAATCTTCAGGAGTAAATCACACTACTAGTGTTAGCAGACCACAACTTAAGTTCTATCAAGTTAAAGATAAGGTCGTGCCAAACAATAGTCAAGTGAAGTTTAAAAAGAAGGAAGTAGAAGTCCATCATAGGATTTCTAGTATTTCTAAGAAAACAAAGTTTCTAACTGCATGTAATGACAGTTCAAAATCCAGCACTTTGAATGTGAATGCTATTTGTGTTGAATGTGGAAAATATGTGTTTAATTCTAATCACGATGCTTGTGTTTCTAGATACTTGAAGGACGTGAATGCAAACTATAGACGCCAAAGTAGTGCCTTAAATAGTTGCTAGTAAACCAGAAAAAGCGAACAAATCTGTTGCAACACCCCATAAGAAAATAGTTGCACCAGATACCACTATTCAAAAATCTAAGAGTACCATAAGTGAAGTTGAATGATAAAAACAAATCAGAATGGAAATGGTGGATAGCAAGAGATGTCCATCAGATATAATGGGACACCAAAAGCCAACATAGACCAAAAGATATGGATGCCCTAAAACCAGGAAAGAGGATGTATCAACAAGATTTGTCCCCACTATAGACATTGTCTCCAGGATTACTAATGTCTTGCAGATATCAAATTCCTTAGACCAATTTGGTCTAATGTTCCATTGTCCTTTAATCTCTTCAGATTGTCAACTCATCCTATTTCATTGTTGACTTCTGTATGCACAAAGCACATGACGTTGCAATCGTCAAGCTGTTGTTTAAGTATTAATGAGAAATTTATCTAGACTATTATTTTTGGAAATGATCAATTTGCTCCAATTCTTGGTTATGGAGATCTGAATCAAGGAAATGTCACGATCAAACGGGTTTATTACAACGAAGACCTCAATCACAATCTTTTCTTGGTTGGTCAATTCTGTGATGCGGATTTGGAGGTTGCTTTTAGGAAATCTACTTGTTTTATGAGAGATCTTCAGGGAAATGATTTACTAACTGGTAATCGTAGATCTGATCTCTACACAATTTCTCTTCAAGAAACAACTTCATCAACTCCGATCTGTTTCATGGCTAAAGCTTCACCAACTCAAGCATGGTTATGGCATCGAAGACTTTCTTATCTTAACTTCGATTACATCACCTTACTCTCAAAGAAAGATATTGTGATAGGCTTACCTAAGTTAAAATATGTCAAGGATCAACTTTGTTCGTCTTGTGAAATGAGTAAAGGCAAAAATGAAGCCTCATTATAAGTAAACTCTGTTCCAGTCCAAGGAAGGCTGAACTTGCTTCACATGGACTTGTGTGGTCCAATACGGGTTGCAAGCATAAATGGGAAGAAATATATTCTAGTGATTGTTAATGACTATTCAAGATACACTTGGACTCTTTTTCTACGATCCAAGGATGAAACACCAGAAGTTCTTAAAGACTTTCTCACGATGATTCAACGCAATCTTTAAGCTCAAGTTATTAATGTCCGTACTGACAGAGGCACAGAGTTCTTGAACAAGACACTCCATGCTTATTTCAAAGAAGAAGGCAATGAACATCAGACTTCACTCCACGAACCATACTTAACAAAACGGCCGTTGTTGAAAGACGAACCGTTACACTTAGTTGAGGCTGCTCGAACGATGCTTTCAGCTTCTAAGCTTCCATTATCATTTTAGGCTAAAGCAGTTGCAACCGCATTCTATACACCAGAACAGAACACTCATTAAAATCGACTCATGGAAAGAACAGCGTAAACACATCATTAATGACATGAAACCTTCAATAAAACATCTTCACATCTTTGGTTGCATTTGTTACATAACTAGAGATGGGGAAAATTTGGATAAGTATGAAAGAAAAAGGGAATCCATGTGTCATGGTGGGATATTCTACTCAGTCGAAGGGAAATATCGGTGTTTACAACACAGAACACCCTGTAATAGTTGATCCCCATCACATCAAAGTTTGATGAAATCAAATAAAAGATGTCATCACAACATTTCAGACCTCGCACACACAACGAATTAGATGTCTGTTGAAAAAGTCTCTTCAGGCCTGCGATCCTCCCGGACAAAAAGGTTCAGATTATGACAACTCTGACCCGTGCCCCAAGACCAAATGTTGTTCCTACAGCAAAGAAGATAGATTTGTCACATCAAGAGTTGGAATTTCTCTTCAGTCCTTTAATTGAAGAATACTACACTCTAGCACACAGTCATGCTGAGGATAACAACAATGATCAAGCACCGAATGCATCGTTTCAAGAAGCTAAATTTATCAATCCTTTTTGTACACGGGTACAAGAAATTGGTGAGTCTTCCTCACGCAGCAATGAATAAATACTGATGTGCGCATTCATTTCAACCACAAAGACATGATTACCGATGGACCAGAATCATCTATTAGAACAAGTTTGTGGAAATCCAACCAATGCCAGTTCAAACAAGATGACAGCTTGCCACAGATCCTTAAATGTGTATGTTCGCGCTCACAGTGAGTATTGTTGAACCGAAGAACATTAAGGAGGCAATGGCTGATTCTGCATAGATCGAAGCAATGCAGGATGAACTTCATCAGTTCGACAGACTAAAAGTCTGGGAACTAGGTCGACAAACATTTGGCAAGATGATTATAAAGCTAAAGTGGTTATGAAGAAACAAAAAGGAGAAGACAGACTGAAATTATGCAACAAAGCATGACCTTGTAGCTAAAGGTTTTATGCTCAAGGAAGAGGGTATTGATTTGGAAGATCATTTGCATCCATTTGCTCGCTTTGAAGCAGTTCGATTTTCGATGCCTAACTGAAACTTCCCCCACAACACAAGTCCATTTCCAACACAAGATGGATGTGAAACACTGCATCTCTAATGGTCCACTTAAGGAGGAGGTTTATGTGCTCATCCAGAAGGGTTCGTTGAAAACCCAGATTCATCCAAAAAAAGTCTACCTTCAATGAAAAGCTTTGTATTGAATTTTAAAGCAACTCCAAGAGCCTGTCTGATGAACTATCAAAACTACTTGATATCCAAAGGCATACTAAAGGTACAAAATTAACCCAACTTTATTCAAGATAAAATACGGGGAGGATATTTCCTACTATGCAGATTTACGTTGATGACATAATTTTTTTGGTCTACAAACCTAATATTCAAAAAGATTTGAAAGTTTAATGCACAATTAGATTGAAATGTCTTTAATGGGGGAGATGAAATTCATTTTAGGACTTCAGATCTACCAGTCCCAAAAAGGAATCTTTATCAAATCAGGCCAAGTACGCTTTTAGAAATTCTGAAAAAGCATAATATGTACAATTTTGTCACTCCTATTGGTACACCATTGCACTGAAACCCAAACTAGATGTAGTTAGACTAGAAACCCGTTAGACCAATCTGATTATCATAGTAAAATCGGTCACTCATGTACTTGACATCTAGTAGACCAGACTTAGTGCAAGCAGTATGCTATTGTGCACGTTAAAGCTCTCCAACAAAAAGCGCCCAAGGAGATTAAAAAGAATCTTTAAAATACCTAAGGGCAACCATTAACAAATAGGACTCTGGTATCCAAAGGATTCTTGCCTTTGACTAACAACAATTTAGACGCTGATCATGCCGGGATGCAATTGATACTCGAAAAAGCACTTTGGAGGATAGCAGTTCCTTGGTGAAAGCTAGTAAGATTTGTGATGTCAAAGAAACAAAACTGCATTGTCAATGTCTTCCGCAAATGCATAGAACGTGGCGTTATCTGCAAGTTGTGCTCAGTAATGAGGATAGTACAACAGACTTCAAGATAGTATTCAACTACAACCAAATACCGTTGTACTGCGACTCTCAGTCCAGCATATAGCAATATCATGCAACCCGTACAACATTCGCGAACAAAGCACAAAATTCCATACTCGTAATCATTCATAAATAACAGGATGAAAATGGTATAATTGAATTATATTTTTTGTCAGAACTGAATACCAATTAGCAGACATGATTTACGAAAGCCCTTCCTGAGGAATCGGTTATAAAGTATCTTTGTCAGAAGGATTGGTATTAGATGTTTTGACTCCAGCAATCTGGAGTTTCTGACAAATGATACCTGCTTGATATCATCAACAAACATCACACATGTAAATAATTTTGAGAAAAGCACAATACAAAAATATAAAACTATCAAAAAGAAATATAAAATCGAAAAACAAAAAATTTATAAAAGATTCTTCCTCGACATGTCTCTTGGAATCGATAACATTTACGTGCTTAGAAATGTCGATTAACATTGACACGTGTGTGTAAATGAAGTTCGAGCGAGAGTTGCAAATAGTTTCAAAACATGTCATTTCTAATTTTCTGAATGGCTTATGTGCAAATATCAGTACATAACTAGAACTTCATATAAAGGAATGTTTATAACTTATCCTCACAACGAGAAAATTTAACGTTTTCTCTCTCGAGCTAATTCTTAAAGACATCAATGTTTTTAGCTTAAGAAAAAGGATAGTGTACGTATCAGTGCGCTAAGTCCTCTAACATTTGGTTTTTCAAAAAGTTGAGAGCACAATTTTTACAAAATTCTCGATGACAATTCACAATCTTCAAAATTTTGTAATTTCAAACTCCATCACTCACAATGTTTTCAAAAGACAACAATTTCTCAATTGGTCCTATTTTTGAGGGGGAGTTTTTCGAAAAAACAACGTTTTAATTTTCTTGGATACATCAACAACGATAACTCTTATGTATTCAAAACATTATCAAAATGTTCCAAACCATTCATGCATCATAATAAATTTTCTCCACATAATTTTTCAAGACATATTTTAATCACAAGGTATTTCAAAAACTAAGTGTTTATCATTTAAAATAAGGGGAGAAGATGTATTTAAAATATGATCTATTCGACTCAATGTGCTGAACAGTAAGAAAAGGTTTTATGGTTCGATCTTATACCCAACAACATCTTAATTTCACGACGATTCTGAAGTCATAAGGTGGTTAGGTTAAGAATCAATCCTATGATCCAACCAGAACCGGAGGATCTACCCAAGGATAATTCAAAGTTAGAAATAGCAGTCCTTAGGTATGATTGGAGATGAATGTATATGGGAATAATGCCGACTAAGATTGAGCTAACACTGGAACAATCACAACAAGGTGTTAGTAATGACGTCCTGGTAAGCATTGAAGGCGTTGAAGAATGAAAAAGAAATGTATGGATAAAGGGTCTAAAGAAAGAAGCCCTCCACACAACTTAAGGCAGAAACCGGGTCAATACATATGCTGTCAGAATCACAAGTTGATTGCTGACATTGAAAATAACATCATGGACCCAGTGATGCAATGCACAACCCTTCCCAGCCATTCGGGTTTCTCTCAACAAAACTTGTCTCATTTGTCACGAAGATACACAAGTTATCTATTTACATCTCATTCCGAAATCGTTGATATTAAATAGGTGGCAATCTGCTCAAGCCTCCGAGTACTAAAACCAAAATGCACTAATCGAGTCTAGAGCCAAGAGATCAATCTAAATCTCATTAGGACACATTCCATTTCAAGCACTTGTTGAACATCATCAAGTTTACAAGCTGTTAACAAGAGTCCTACGCAATATCCTTGTGATATTTGCCAAAACATCCGAGTGATACTATAAGTATTCACAATGAAGATGGAAATCATGCTTGAGTCAACATCAAACAAGCTCTTGGTAGATGACTTGCAAGATTCTATATGAATCAAACTTGTGACAACTGGATATCGATTTGGTCCAGTAAATGAATTGACGGTTGATGAATTTTGATAAAAGCTTAAAACTCCTAATGTGTTACAAAATCGCTTTTACAAGTAATACGTTAATTGATTTTCAAATCAATTTTCTCGATTATCTCTAACGTAAACCTGCAGGTTAAAACGGTGGTGACAGTATCCCAATCAACCAAAGTCGATTCATTACCCCATATTCATGCTTATTCTGCAAAGGCAAACGATCATGAAAGCTCAAGATTTAAAGACAAAGACTTCCGCAAACTCTAATTTGAAGCTTTCAAGATGAGGCATAGTATGAGAATGTTGGTCAAAGACACAAGATCGCAAGATGGCATAGACGATAAAGACAATGAAAAAGCTCATGTCAAATCACAAAGCAGATGGACAGCCTACAACTAATAACAAAAAGAAAGACCAAGAACACATAAGCTTAACGACAAAAGTGATCTCATTGATCTCATGAAGGAGTGTCATCAATGAACTCACTTCAGGGGAGATTGTTAGCCTCAAAATATTGAGCCGAACAGGAAGTTCATTCATTACGTGTACGAGTCTCGGTCATTTAATTAGTTAATGTTGTAATAGTATAATATCGGGAATCGGGCTCGATAGTTAATCTAATATTGTATATGTTTCGGGTTTAATCCCAAGCAAAACCCGAGCTCGAGTCCTAGTTAAATATCCCGCGCGTCATTTAACGCGACGGGGTATATAAACTCTTTTCTATTTAGAAAAGAGTTAGTTGTTCAAATAATAAATCTTTTCCTTTTCCTATTTTCTCTCATCTCTCTCTCTCTCTATTCTTCCTCTCTACAAAACAACTACTCTCTTTTCTCTAGTTCGAATCTTGATCGTTATATGAAGTTGAAAGTGAATACTGGATCCTACACAAAGCAAGAGCTATGATCCAGGTAATTAACAAACAGCTAAAGACAAGAAGGATTATGCGGAGTTTGGAGAAATTTTTTGGTGGGAGATCGTATGAGGGAGACTTTCGGCTGCTGCAAAGGACCATATGATTTATCATATGATGTCCTCATCATAACAGGTCAATCCTTGTACGTAATAAATAACTTATGACACTTGTATATCTGTAGGGTAGACTTTATGGTGATAATAAGGAGTGTTCGAGTACAAAATTTTCAAGAATTTCTTAGTAAATTCAAAGTTTTTCAAATTATTGTACTCAACACTGTCTTAAATACCCTCAAATTGAGGGGGGGCATTAAAATGTTCCTACTAGATATTATGTAACATTTTGTCCCCAATAGCTTAATCAATTGATATCCAAAATATCAGGGATTACACTTGGGGGGGGTAAAGGGTAAGAAAATATGATTAAACTGAATCTAATTTGTATTGAAATGTGATTAGATAAAATGGACTCAATGCACTCCACATTTAGCATGTACCACGATTACGGTGCACATGTTAAGCCGCTTTTAGTGATGATGAAAAACTTTTAAAGTGTAAATCTTTGTGATATTTATATCAAACACTTGATTGAAAATTTTTCAATGATGTTAGTTTTGATAGAGATGGAAAACCCAAAAGACCGACCATGTACATAAATTATGGAGTAAAAAGGTGGTTAGACATAGGTATTCAATATACTATGATCACAGCCAGAACCGGGAGGGATACTACCAGGGAATATCCACTAAGAGTGTTATAAGTCCTTAGGTATATACAAAAGGAGAAAAAGTGTGAGAATCGGGATTAATGCCGACTGAGATTTAGCTAGACACAGGAATAAACCCAGCAAGGAGGTTAGTTAAAGTCTCTGTACATTGAAGGGGTTGAAGAATAAAAAATAAATGTAAGGATAAAGGGTAAAAAAAGAAGCCCTCCATTCACATAGGCAGAAACCGGGTCAATACATAATCTGTCAAAAACACTAAGTTGTTTTTTGACATTGAAGACAGTCATGGACCCAATGACGATATGTACAACCCTCCCTAGCCACTCAAGGTCTCTTAACAGACTCTTGTTTCATTTCTCACAGAGATTACACGCATTTCTATCAACTTTCTCACTCTGAGTTCATTGATATTGAAAAGGTGACAGTCTGCTCCAGCCTTCGATCACTAAAAACAAAGTGCACTATTGAGTCTAGATCCAAAGGAGATCATCCATAAATCTCATTAGGACACTTGTCAAAATTATGCTTGCTATCTCACATAATGTGAATAACGAGAAATATATTAAGAGTCCTACGCATTATTCTTGTAATTTTGCCAGAACATCCGAGTGACATAATTCACAATGAAGATGGAAATCCTGCTTGAGCCAACATCAAACAAGCTCATGGTAGGTGACTTGTGCGATTCTATACGAATTAAACGTGACAACTAGAAAGAAACGATGGTGCGATTCTATAAGAATCAAACCTGCTTCAGGTTATGAATTGACGATTGATGATGAATTTTTAAAATGATTAACACTCTCGATGTGTCACAAAATCACTTTAGCAAGTGACACATCGATTGATTTTCAAATTGATTTTTCTATTTCAATCGGTGAGACAGTAACTCACTGGTTTACTCTTACCGTGCTGTCTGCTTTGAGACATTCCGGTAAAGAGAACATGTTGAGTTTAATGAATCTAATGCATATGTGTTAGAAAGATTCTATAATTCAGCTGGAAATCCTATCAAGGAGATTCTTCTTAAATTGAATCTACCTGATCACAGGTCGATCCTTACGGATTCAAAGGTTACTCCAAACGGGCAAATGACAAAGCCATATTCGTCCCCCCGCTTTACTGCTAACTATTATAATGCAGGATACTTAAAGATGGAGGTGAAGGTACCGAATTCCAGCTGACTCACAAGATTCATAGCCACATGCTCATACCCGACCAACAAACATAAAGACATCATGAAAGCTCAAGTACATGTTTCAAGACTTCCGCTACTCCCCCCCCCCCCCCCCCCCCCCCCACCCCCCCCCCCCCCCCCCCCCCCCCCCCCCCCCCCCACCCCCCCCCTCCCCCCCCCCCCCCCCCTCTAATACCGTACGTCTTTCTTGAAGTGACGAAGTATTAAAGTCAAAGAATTTCAAAGAAGTTTTCGTCACTCTGATACCGAACGTCTTTCTCGAAGTGACGAAGTGTTATAGTTAAAGAACCTCAAGAAAGATGCAATATTTAAGCTTTTCAAGATAACATATCAAGAAAGGTATGAGCATGTCGGTCCAGAAGTCACAAGTTCACAAGATGGCAAAGTTTACAAGATGGCGAATCAAGATTATGTTTGGTTGATGATCTCAAGGTGTTCAAGATCACATTTTTCCATTCAAGTCAAGATAAAAGAACAAGCTCAAGCCTAAAGTCAGTGATCACTACATCAAATCACAAGTTAATGATAAAAGTTAAAGACTACGAGCTTAAGACTAAAGATAAAGTATAATATGCTAGGTTTAAGTTTTTGTAAAATGGAGTAACCTCCCTTGGGGGGAGATTGTTAGGAACACGAAAGTGTCGGCCACTTCCATAGATAATAGTAGTTAGCTCGTTAAGTTAATTTTTGGAAACTTACTAGGATAGTTAGCTAAAGCCCATGGACAAACCCATGAAGGCCCAAGCCCATGTACACATGTAAGTATTTATACACCTCTCAATGCCTTGAAGAGGTGGTTAGTTGGTTATATTTTCACATGGTTATGCATCTTATGTTCTTGTCTTTCTCTCTCTAAAATACTTCCTTCTGTCCCTCTCTCTCTCTCTTTAGTTCTTGTTGTTAAAAGATATATAATATTATACAGTTGAACCCAGCAAAACCGAGTACATAAACAGCGAAGAAGCAGATGATACTGATGAAGAAGTTGAAAGCAAAAAAGAAGTCAAGGAAGAAACTGAAGGAGAACCCGAAAAAGAAGAGGAAGATGACCCGGAACACTTCGACACTTTTCCCACTATGAAAGAGTTAAGGTATCATAAGTGGCTTTTGAAAAATCCTCGGCCCGCATGGGTAAAGGCCAAGATCAGAACAGAGAACGTGAATAATGTAAAGTTCTCATGCATGATTGGCCAATTCAATAAAGAGCAAGCCTATTTAGATTTAGAATCACCAATCAACGTAATGTACATGCTTCATTATAACTAGATCATGAGTAACAGGTTAAAACCAAGAAGGAAACCTTTAAAGCCTAAGAAAAACTGCAACTTCATTAGGAGAGTAAAGAGGCTAAAAAGTTTTCATTGGGAACTTCACTTACAAATGTGACTTCATGGTGCTCGAAGATACGACTAGTGTTATTGATCATTACCTTGGATCGGTGGTGTTCGAAAAAGCCCTTTTGTGGAAGCAAACCGGGCCTTGTCTAATAATAAAGAAGAGGGAAACAGTCGTTGTTTGAAAGAAATAAGGAAAAGATTGTGTTTAAAATGCCCCACAAAATGAACATGTTCAAACATATAGATTTTGCAGATATACACACCGATCGCATTCCTACTTTCATCATAGAGAGTGATGATGATAACTGCGAGAAAACCCACTACTCCCTTAGCCAAAGTGGTTGCACTATCACAATGAATAGAAATAGGAGAAATTGGTTTTGGCCACAACGAAATCTCATATATCAGATTCCTCAGCCATTCTGTCTCTTTGCCAACTGCTGCTAAAGCTACAAACAATGCTTCCATTGTTGAGTCAGTAATACAAGTTTGCTTCTTAGAAGCCTATGAAATGGCACCTCCACCAAGCAAAAATACCCAACCAGTTGTAGAAGTATGATCTTCTGAATTAGTTATCCAACTTGCATCAGAATATCCTTCTAAAACTAAAGGAAACCCAACATAAGATAAACCATAATCCATGGTTTTCTTTAAGTACTTGAATACCATCATTTTAGCATGCCAGTGATGAGTACTAGTGTACTTACTCAATTTACCCACAGCATAAGCAATATCTGGTCTTGTGCTTGTCATTGCATACATCAAGTAACCAATTGCTCTAGAGTACTCAAGTTGATCTACAGCCCTGCCTATATTAGGCATAAGTTTGATAGTCGGATCCAAAGGAGTGTTGACGGGACACCAATCATCATAATTGAACTTCTTGAGTATTTTCTCAATATAATATGATTAAGTAATTGTTATACCCTTGTCCTCACGTTTAATCCTTATATCAAGGATCACGTCAGCCTCCCCCATGTCCTTCATGGAGAAATTTGATGAAAAAAACTCTTATGTTTTATCCACTTGATCTTGATCAGTCCCGAAGATCAACATGTCGTCAACATATAAGCAAATGATGACTCCATTACCGGATTTATTAAATTTGCAATATACACACTTGTCAGACTGGTTTAGTACAAACCCACTAGACAAGACAACCTCGTCAAATATTTGATGCCACTGATTTAGAGCCTGCTTGAGTCCATATAATGATATAATTAATTTACACACCTTATGCTCATTTCGAGGCATAATAAATCCTTTTGGTTGCTTCATATATACCTCCTCTTCCAAATCACCATTAAAGAATATTGTTTTGACATCCATTTGATGGATCACTAGATTATAAGTTGCTGCTAAAGCAATCAATAATCTAATTGTGAATATTTGAGCAACAGGAGCATATGTATCAAAATAATCGATTCCCTATTTTTGTCTAAAGCCTTGGATAACCAATCTAGATTTAAACTTGTCAATGGTTCCATCAACTTTCATCTTCCTTATGAAGATCCATTTGCAACCCAAAGGTTTGCAACCTGATGGAAAATCAGATAAAATTCATGTATTATTTTCCATAATTGAATCCATCTCATCATTGATTACTTCTTTCTAGAATGCAACATCACGAGATTGCATAGCTTCATCAAACGTTCTTGGATCCTCTTCTATACTATAACAGTAAGAATATTGAGGTCCAATTTCATCTCTTGATCCTTCAACTAAATATAGTTGAAAATCAGATCCGAATGATTTAGCTACCCTTGATCTATTACTCCTACAAGTTGTAGGAGTTTCAATTGGAGTTTCACCAATTTGATCTTCATTTGAACTTGGCATTAGACTTTTAGGTTTAGGTATTGAAGTGAATCGTTTTTCATCAAACATTGCATCTCTTGACTCTATAACCGAATTAACGGATATATTTTCATTAGGTTCTATTACATAGAATCTATATACCTTGGAATGCTCAGCATATCCAATAAAGATGCAATCAATACCTTTTTCTCCTAGATTTTTCCTTTTGGGTTCCGAGAGTCTTACAACGGCCCTACAACCCCAAACTCATAAATATGAAAAGTTAGGTCATTTTTTGTACCAAAGTTTATATGGGGTGACGTTGTTCCTTTTATTAGGAACTCTATTTAATAAATAACAAGCCGTTAACATGGCTTCACCCCAAAATCCTTCACTCAAACCCGAGTAAGATAACATGGAATTAACCATTTCTTTAAGAGCTCTATTTTTTCTTTCAGACACACCATTTTGTTGTGGTGTATAAGGAGCTGTAGTCTCATGTATGATTCCTACGGATTGGAAATAAACATGATCATTATATTCACCACCTCTATATGTGCGTAAAGTTTTAATTAAATCATTTTGTTGCAACTAAACATCAGTTTTATAGATTTTAAATTTATCTAAGGCTTCATCTTTAGCATGGCATAGATAAACATAACAAAATCTAGATGCATCATCTATAAAGGTGACTACATACTTCTTATTCCCTAAGGAAGGAGAGGCATGAAAATCACATAGATCAGTATGTATCAATTCTAAAACATTAAAATCTTGTTTTATATCTTTGAAAGTTTGTCAAGTAATGTTAGTTAACATGAAAATGTTATATTTTTCTAAGGTAATGTCAAATTTTGGAATTAAATTATCCTTAGACATAGCAAGCATAGGTTTATAGTGAACATGTCCTAAATGTGCATGCCACTTAGAAGAATCAACATCTTTAGAACTAATCATGCAAACACTACTAAAAGTATTAGGAACTTTATTGAGATTTAACATAAACATGCCATTATTATAGTAACTGAAACCAACAAATACACCATGTCTTGATAAGATATACTTATCAGATTCATACACTTGTTTATAACCACATGATGAGGTGTCATTTTATACACTATTTTGGGGTCATTTAACCCCTTAAATCATGCAAATATGCCTAGATTATGTGCTTAATCGTTTGTTTTCAGGTTTTTTAGCACTGGGATGGAATTTGGAGGAAATACACGTGACTTGGCTCATTTGGAGAAGAAACGGACGAGATTACGGACCTACACCAAATCCTTGAAGAAGTATTGCTTACAGAACGTGGAGACGGCGTCGCAAGCATAAAGCGACGCCGTCGTGATCTATTCAGTGATTGCGTCTGGAATTTGGAGACGGCGTTAGGACGTGGCCGACTTAAAGAGGATCTAGAATCATCCATGTAGCGACGGCGTCAAGACCATAAAGTGACGCCGTCGCCGCAATACCTCTATATATACAAAATCAATTTTAGGGTTTTAGTGTGTAACTTTTGGGATAACTTTGTATAACTTAGGGAGACGAATCCTAGTCCTTGTAGCAGCTTCATATGTCGTTTATAGGGCCTCAAAACCCTATTGTACTACCTTGGATCCATGTTTTAATTCAAGTAAGGTTATTCATCATTAATCATTCAATATGTCTATGTGTTGTGTGATTGATTTATCTTCTTACTTCCTTTATAACATGCGAGGCTAAACCCTCCTTTGTATTTGCTTATGATTGCATGAAAGTCAGATTATAGATCCTTTTAATGTTGCTTCTTGTTGATGAATTTGGGTGTTAGGCCTTAGAAAACCAGCTTTTGTTTGTATCGCTGTTGACACATCTAGGAAAATGCGAGTGCGTAGAAAGGATACCATAGGGTAACAGTCTTCATACTACCTTGCCCCTTATGTGGTTGATCCCTCTTAAGGTATTTCACACGCATTTAATATACTCTTAGGGGCCTTGTAATAGTCTTCATACTACCTTACTTGTGCTTTGCCTTAACGGAATATTAAATAGACGACGGATTCGTGTAATTCGTTCATAACTTAGGAAATACTTACACATTACATCACAAGTGTGACAAGGCAACAAGATTAGGAGAAACAATCTGATAAGTAATGCATGATTAAGTAAATACATTTAATTATCATAAAGTTATCACCAGTAGATTAGATATTAGTTTAATTTAGTTAATAGTTTATCAAACCAACCTCTTAAACCATAGATTTACCTGCTTTCCTATAAATATAAAAAATACAAAAATAATATTCTCTTAACCTCTAGAATTCTGTTAGATCGTGATCAAGCCTTCCCAACCTATTCCCCTAGAGAACGATAACAACCCCCGAGTCTTGCCTATACTACTACTACAACGATTAGGTACTCTGCCTAGGGAGTTGTAAAACTTCTTGTTGATGTCCTACGACTACCGCATCAAGTTTTTGGCGCCGCTGCATGGGGATAGTTAGGTTTTGATCATAGTTTAACTTTGTTCTACTCGCTTGAATCCTTTCAAGTGAGACTTTAATTTCGCATATTAGCTTTCTCTTAGTCTATCTTTTCTTTGTGTTCTTGGTTTCATAACCCATTCTCGTCAACCTCTATGGGAGACGAGAATCCTATCCGTACTCTTGGAGACTACTCCAAACCTAGCCACGAGGGCTACAGGAATACCATTGAGCTCCCCGTAGAGAACAACGTGGTACCTCTTCGATCCGACACCATTTGTTTATGCAAAACGGATGCTCATTCCACGGACTTCGGTCCGAGGATCCAAATCAACACCTCAAGGATTTCCTAAAACTTATGGATTTACTTAACTTTGACGGTGCAAACAGGGAAAGATCGTGCTTGCATTTATTTTAATTTTTCCTTCGCAATCAAGCTAGCAATCGGCTTGAACGTCTTCCAGCAGGATCCATCACCACATGTGAGGATCTTACTACTCGTTTCCTTGCTCAATTCTTTCCACCAGGAAGGACCGCAAAACTCCGCAATGATATCCTGATGTTCCAACAACATCATGGAGAAACTTTATCTGAAGCATGGACTCGTTTCAAGGACTTATTACAAAAAGTCCCTCATCATGGCATCGACCTTTAGCTCAAAGTCCAAATTTATTATGACCATGTCAATCCCGTCACAAGAAGAATCATTGACCAATCGGCCGATGGTAAGCTTTGTGACCTTAACGCCAAAGAATCCTAGGAATTATCATAGGACCTCGCCCTCTATGACAATGAAAGTTGGAATGACCCAAGGGATTTCACTAAGCCAATCAAGGCAATCACATTTCCTCAAGATGTCCCGAGTACATCTGACCGCCGTCTAATCGAGCTCAAAAATCAAGTCCAACGCTTGATGGAAGCTCATCTTGCTCCAACACAACCTACTCAAGTGAACAAAATCACTACCTCATGTGAGATCTGCGGTGGTCCTCACGACACTTAGTATTGCATGGAAGATCCTGAACAAGCCTTTGTTGAATATGCATCATCACGTACCGATGAAACAGGAGGTAAGTGGTATACCTTCAAGCCCGAGCAAAACAATCTTGTTGGCACCTATAATCTATAATGGAGAAGTCACCCAAACCTTAGGTGGAGACAACCCTAAAATTCTCAAAATAATTTTTCAAATCCACCTAACCGGTTCTAACCTAACGGTTCAATCCCAAACTGTTCCTTCAACAACAATCCTCAAAGCTTTAATAATCAATCAACTCTAGAAGGATTGGTATCCAACTTCATGGCATCTCAAGATGCTAAACTGACAAAGTTTGAAGCCAATTTCAAACAACAGCAAAGTGAGATGACCAACAAAATCGACACAGTGTTGAAGGCCATCACCAATCGAATAGCAAGAGCATTGCCTAGCGACACGGTTAAGAATCCAAAACTGAGTACTTCCCTAATTTTGTCTGCTCGTTCTTACCTAAATATGGACTCGCAATGCTCAAACCATCTCCAAGGTTCGATCAACACCGTCACAATCCATCTGAGAAACAAAGTGACCCCTATGATGAGAAGGCAAAAGAGAAAAAGGAAGAAGAAAAGGACAGCCCAGAAAATATCCATGTCAACCCTTCCACATAGGCTAATCTGTCAGTTGCATTCATTACTGAAAAAGGCCTCAAATTCAATTCATTCTTTGAATCGCTCAGGTTGGTTCTTCAATCATCCGACACTGAGGTCATTTACACAAAGGGGGACAATGGAGAAGTCATGTTTAATGAGTTAATTAGAAAGAATGATGAATCTAGCGAAGGAGAACATAAAGAGGAAGGGAGTACAACAACTGAGGGGGTAGGAGCAGAACAATTTAACACATTCCTAACTAGGAGTGAACTTGCATATCATAAGTACCTCATGTGTAGCCCAATCCCTTCGATATTTCTAAGGAACCCTATCATCACGGAAGGGTGCCTATCAAACCTCAAGATACCATGCAACATTGGGCATGTGCATGCGAAAAAAGCCTACATTGACCCTAAATCCCCTTTAAACATCATGACCTGAATGATGTATAATTGGATCATGAGGAGAAAACTTGACCCTAGGGGAAACTCGAATAGAGGAGTTAGCAATTTCAGAGGAAGGATCAAGGGAATGCATGTGTTAGATATTAGAAAAAGACTCGGTCACCCCATGTATGTTACTGTTCATTATAGCTCGTAGTTTAATAGGTAAACGTGTGACTTTCGGTATTGAACCGGGTACTAATACCCGGTGTATTGTAAGAACTATAAATACCTCTTCTAACTTTAGAAGAGGTAAGCATCTATTCATTTTACACACACTCTTTAGTGTGTTTATTAGTTTCTCTCTCAACCATTCTCTCTCTCTCTCTCTAACTTTCTCTCTCTAGATCTCTCTAGATCTATACATGTTTGTGTGAATTCGGGATCCTACAATTGGCATCAGAGCTACGTGTGGATTCGTGGTTAATTATTGTGGTTAAAAAGATCAAATTCGTGGTTCATTTTGAAGCAAAAAAGCCCACGGCTCATTTTTGATTTTGGCTTATTTGTTTGTTAATCTTGATCTTCTCTTGTTCTACACATCAAAAAGGTTAGATTGTAACAATTTCGTGTGTTATACAAGCTCCAAGTTCGAAAAATAAGCTTTAAAAGGTTGGTGTTCTTCGTGGAGAGTTGCTTCATTTTAATGATCCACGAAGAAATTGATGTTATTGAAAGCTTAATCTTAATATGTCATCCTAGTGTTACATGTTATAGCTTAGATTCGTGGTTAAAAAGCTTATTTGGTATTAATTGGCTCAATTCGACCTAGTGTTCTTCGTGGAGGTTTGGTTATAATATTGTTTTCTACCCGGCGGTTTGACCAAATAGGGAACAAGATTCGGAAATTTAGGAAAAAGTCAAAGGCGAGTTGATTATTTTAATCAACAAAACAACCGGCTGTTTGCCTATTTTGGACGGCGAGTTGCTTAGTAAGGAGGCGGTTTGCCTTTGTTGAAGGCGAGTTGCTTGTTTATGTGGCGAGTTACATCAGGTCATGGTGAGTTGCTTATTATATTGAGCATAAAGTAACATTACTCTGCCCAAAGTTGATATACACGGCGAGTTGCATTGGTGGCGAGTTACTTTAAATACACGACGAGTTAATAAACAATCCACGGCGAGTTGCTCTATATACGGCGATTTGAATATCTTATTCATGGCGAGTTAGTCAGACTAGGCAGCGGTTTGTTTATTTTAAATACACGGCGAGTTGCCACAAAAGACAGCGGCTTGCCAAAGTTTGCTCACTGAAATCACAAGGCGGTTTGATTAAAAAATTAAGTAATTTATAATCTTTTTTCTATTGCCTTTTTAACTTATTTTTACATCAAATTCAAATTTTGGTAATAGGGTAAACAAAATTTTCGGTCGACACCTTTTTAGCGACACTTTTTGGCGGGAAAATTAAGTAAAATATAACTTTTTTCTTTAGCCTTTTTAGCTTATTTTTACATCAAATTTAGATTTTGGTAATAGGGTAAAAAAAAATAAAAAAAATAAAAAAAATAAAAAAAATAATTTTTTTTAATAATCCAATTGCGCCAAATTTCAAACAAATCAACAAACCAAATACCACAACCAAGTACTTCAAATATAATCAAACCACAACAAACAAACCTAAATCACAAACAATTATTCATTCAAGGTTTTTTATTGATTTTGTAAAATCCCGTTAATCTTTTATCGGTTTTAATCATAGACTTGTAAAATCCCGTGAACGTTAATTGCATTTAAAACCACAACATCAATCACATTATCTAATTAAGATCCTTAATTTCATTTTACACATCGAATTTATAATGGAATCTTTGATTTCTAATTTTCAAGAGATAGAGTTGCACGAGACACAACTGGTTGTAAAACAATTGCACTCCGTACGCATGCTATGGTTTGAACAGCTCGAAACACAACTTAGTAATCTCTATCACAACAAGTTATCTCATGCTGCTGATGCATTTAAACCTGCATTTCTCGCGTTCTTTGGGGCAGAGCATCAGACTTTCGGATTAAAGATGTTCCAGAATTTGGATCAATTAAAGCTACAATTTAAAAGAGAGAATCTTCATGAGGTTCATGCAAAGACTTGTCTTCTTTACCTTGAACTTTGAAGTACTACGCTTGCTATTCAAGATTTTTTTGCTTCACAGCAGTAAAACTCTTCAGATCATCTATGTTATATGTTGGAAGGTCGCTTTCTACATGTACGTTGTATGTGACTCCTGAAACTTAAGAACGTAATTTAAATCCAAAGTACTAGATATATGCTTGTAGATGTACTTCATGAAAGTGTACTTCAATATGGTATATTACGCATGAAGGAAAATGAACTTAATGCACTAAAGGAGAATGGAAGTCAGTTGCATGATAAAATACTTCATGAGCATCAAATTAAGTCAAGTGTTAAGATGCAGTCTCAAGATATTTAGATCAATCCAGTTCAAGCAATGGATGACAGCGTGATTGTATCAAAAAGCAGTTTGATAGAGCCTGAAAACAACAATGCATTCAGCAAATCAGAGATTGAAACTCAGATGCAAAGGCAAGAGGAAAAGATCAATATGCGTGAAGCAATTGATGCTGGGTTGGTTGTCACAGAAAGCAGTGGGACAAAGCCCGACAAGCAGGATACAAGTAGCAGTTCAGGGAATTATACCACACAAGCTGTGGATGCAGATATCGGACCAGTAAATGACGATGAGCCATTTGCTGAGGTACAATTGACTGCTCTACATAATATCCTTGCTAATGAACAACAACATACTGAGCAATCTGAACCCAGTTATGACACACATCTGTTGGAAACTATTGATAGCAATACCACTCCTACTTCAACAAATATGTGTCATAGGGGAGGAGAGATTGACCAGGATGCTTTGCTTAAAACTGAGCTTCTCAAAACGAAAGATATGGTTGATAAGGAAATTTACAATGAACTTTCAAAACGATTTTTACAACTGGAAAAACATTGTATTTCACTTGAAATACAAATTCAACAAAAGGAAGAAAGTTTTCAAAGTAACAAACCATGTAAGAATCAGGAATTTCCTGAATTTCGTGAATTTTTTGTGATTAATGATTTGAAAGCTCAGCTACTGGCCAGAACCACACTAATTTGCAACTTGAAGAAACAAATTAAAAGTGTGAAGGAAACAAGTAATGAAGCCAAAGTTAAAAATATAACATCGATTGTAATTGATAAAATATTAACATCGAATTAGGGCAACTTAGGTGGCTAAATTACGCTTGAGCAAATGAGCAATCTACATAAAAGAACAATGAGCATTGAAACAGACTTACAAAGAACTTTATGTTTTTCAATTAAAACGACCGCATTAGAATAAAGACAACAGTGAATCTTATAATTTCTCAAATTATCAAAGTCTGTCGATAATGCTGATTTTAAAAGCTCACATTTCATGGAAAAAAACATACACAATCAAAAAAAATGGTTTTTGCAAATTTAGGCATTAATATGAACTTAGAAAAGTTAAAAGGAAATATAGTAGATTCTAATGTTTGCCGCAAAGCATCCAATCTTGGGGAAACTGCCTTTATCAAACCTTCCTAGAAACATTTAGTTGTTAGAACACCGAAATGCGTTTACGTCTGCTAGACGACCTAGATATGTCAAGGTCCAAGGTTTGCCTCCCAAGTGATGAGAAAAATGATTTGTCAAAATAGTCACTCCTCATTTTTTGCCTAAAGTTTGAGAATCTGCTGCTGCTCAAAAACCTCATCAGGTGAATGGCATCCTAATTACTCTAGGAAAAAGTCATAAAGAATTGTTTGGTACTAATGATAGTGTTCATGACGTACTTTCTAGAAATGCTAGGAAAATGACACAAGACAAAACCGAGGATGTCTAATCTTATGGATTTGGCCTCTACTAGAGCACACTGCCACGTCCTATTGCTTATACACCAAAATCCTAGAAACATATATCAGGAGTTCTCCTGTATCTAAGTGTAGTGGTAGATTGAATGTCAAAGGGATGTGCCTCTAAGTAGGATCACTCTAGGAATATTCTAGTTTTTTCTCTGGACTACAAACAATTGTTGTTCGGTTTGTCATAAATATTATCTTTAATACTTGAATATGATGTTTGTTACAAAGACTCCTGAATAAGTGAATTCTGTGCTAAGTTCAGTCCCTCAAATAGGAATTTCAGAATAAAAACATCCCGTTGACCAAAGAACCACACTCTATTAACCATGGTTCAGGCAGATTGGTATAGGACACAAAGGTTTTCTCTACAATAAGTTTTCAGCTATGCTTGAGGATAAACCACCACAATCCTAGTCTTGTCTTTGGTGAAAAACCAACGATAGGAATTTTGTGAAGACTGTTAGTCTTTATAGTGGTTTCCTACTGGAAAGATGGTTTCACATTAGCATAACCAGTTGACAGTGGAACCTCGCCAAATGGTTCAAATGATGATATCACTTAACACACTATGAATGCAATCAAAACTCTTTATTTTAGTGCAGGGTCCTTCTAAATCAAGTGCAGGTACATCAGATTTTATGTCAATCTTAATGGAAAGACTCAGAGTTTGGTTACCAAAAGACTGATATGGCTCTTATACGTTCGGGAGTTCAAGGAATTAAATCTGATGAACTGGCTTCAAAAGATGTTTGACAATACAGTTTAGGCATCCTTCCTTCATCTTGATACGTTTAATAATAGCAGTTCATAGCCTCGGCCTCATTGTCTCATGAATGTCTGTTCACTCAGTTCATGGCCTCGTTCTTCATCTTGATGATGTTTGACAAAATGGTTTCAAACCTCGTTTTAATGTCAAATGGCGTTTTTGGCCATCTCTTCCAGCCCTGTTTCCTTAAAGTAAAGAAAAGGTGTAGCCTTCAGAGAAAAGGAAAGAGTACGTGTCAGTGCATTTATCCTTGCAACACGATAAAGAAGAAATCTTTTCGGTTCATGAGCTAATATTAATCAAAAACATTCTAAGTTTTGAGTCATTGGCTAATGGCTTGTAATCAAATGTTAAGATTGCAACCCCCATCTTCAGATAAAGGAAAATGTAGTGTTAGTTGCATTTATCCTCTTATAACGAAAAGAGAAATCTTTTCGGTTTTGAGCTACTTTACGAAAACAACAAGTATTTTGTTAGCTTCTAAGTCGAATGGCTTTGTATTCTTCTGTCAAAAAATAGTTTTTTCAAAGAAAAGGAGAAGTGTACGCTTCAGTACGCTTTATCTTCAAAAGAAGAGAATTTTCTTGTTTTTGTACCATTCTCATTAATAAGATTCATATTTTCCCATGCTTGTTCGCTAGTTAATTGAACTCAACGTCATATAGTTGGTATTAGAATTCACTAGATCAAATAATGGCAATCGCATATGCAAATTTTTAAGGGGAGAATAGTTTATTAAATGTGATTAAATAGTTTAGTCTTGGTCTTTGAAATGTGTATAAAATGGTCTAATGTGAAAGTGTAGGGTGTTAATTCTGTCTCTATAAGGTTGTTAAATATGTCCTTTTTTTGCTAAGAGATTAAGATAATCTAAAATGCCTTGATCTTGCTCATTGAATCTACCTCAGAATCTAAACTGGAAGAACTTCCTGATGATGTATGTGCCATTAATGCAAAGTTTGTAGGATGCTCTTCTGTAGTTTGATAGCTCCAATCATACCCTCCAATTCCATCTTGATCAACCAATGCATTTTTCATTGGGAGTTTCCACTGTCATGGTTCTTTTATTATTCCCTTTTTCTCCTTTCTCCTGATTCCTTGGAAGTCTATATTCTCTTGCAAAGTGACCATATTTATGACAATTGTAGCACTCCACTTTTAATCTGTCAAATCCAACTCTTTGACCATTTACATCCAACATCTTGCTTGTCCTCTTGATAAATCTCTTAGCTCTAATAGTCAGCATGGCCATTTCCTATTGTAAATCCATTTCTTTTAAGTCATCAGGATCAATTTGTTCAAGATCCCCTCGTGACATTTGAGGAGAATTGGGCTGACTAGCTAGGAAAGCACATCATCGCTAAGGTTATCTCCAGATGTATGATTACTTTTAGTATGAGCAGCACTAACTCCATAAGTAGTGTTATCTGCTTCATTTGTGCTGCTATTGCTGTTAGTGCTGTTGGAGGACACAAAAGCCACATTTTGTGGATTTTGACTTGTACTTGATGATCCTAAGATTTCAGGTTCATATATCTTTAAGTTGTTGTATAAGTCATCTAAACTGATGGTATCTATTTCCTGTTTGTTCCTCCAGGTCAAAGCATGAGTCTTCCATTCAGATGGAAGACTTCTCAACAGTTTTAAGTTCATGTCCTATTGTGTAATAATTTCACCTTGAATCTCTAACTGAGTGATAAGTTTTTGCAACCTATCAAAAGTTTGATCCATTGTCTCTGAACTTGATCCTGTAAAGTTCTCATATTGTTGCTTGAGTAGAGTTCTCTGAACTTTCATGGATTCCTTGTTTCCTCCATACCTCTTCTCAATGGCTTCCATGAGCAATTTTGCATCTTTATATGAATGGAACTTCAGTTGATCCTTATTTGGGAGTGCCATCAACAGAGTTCCTCTAGCTTTCATCTCATTCCTCATGTCCTGCTTATCTTCTGCAGTAGTAGGTTCATATTCCTGCTCAGTTTCTCCAACAATTCTCTTTAGCACTTTGTTACCATTTTTAATTACTTCCCAGAGGGAGTAATCAGTCATGAGAAAGTATTGTTCTATCCTTATTAACCAGAGATCATAATCCCCAGGGTTGAGGATAGGGGTTTTGCAGTCAGAGTTGTAGAATTAGTTCCCGCCTCTATCTTATCACTAAGAATTAGATCTTGTATGTTTTGTTGGTTTCTTCTTATTCAAAGCTTCACAACAAGCTCTGATACCACTTGTTGATCCCAATGAATATATCTTTAACCCCTTAGCTTGATGTAAGGTTTAGTATCCTTGGATAAATCCAAAGGTACTAAGAATGAAACTTTGTGTATATGATATAAACTATGTGGAATCTAGTTTATACCACTAAGAAGAATAACAGCAATGTAAGTTTGACAAACAGAAAATACAACCAAAACAATAAGCTCCAATATATTAATACGAACACTCTTTAATAGTGTTAGGGTTTACAACCTTGAAGCTATGGATACTATGAAAGACTGATATGATGTGTTACTAATGCCAAAACATAGGATTTCCTTTTATACACCAAGGAGTCCTTTACAAGATAACTATGAATCTTCTAAAACATTAAGCTTATATGCATATCTTTCTAAATATATAGAATATATACAAGATAACTAATACATATCTTTTAACACGTCTTTACATCTCTTCACACGTCTTTATCTTCATATAGTCTTTAATCTTTATCAGCAGTATAAATCCCCTCAGCAGTGTTAAGTTAGTACTAGTAGTACTAACTTATTCCTAGCAGTACTAACATTCTTCTAGCAGTACTAACTGGTTTATACTGCCAGTTATGACTTAAGCAGTACTAACACTTTGACTTGGCAGTACTAAGTCTAATGAGATTAATTCCTAACAAAATGTCGTAGTTTGAAGTGACAATGGGTTTTGGATATGGGTTAATAGGATCTCGTGGATGTTCTTGTGTTTATGAATTTGGTTTTTAGGATATGGTGTTTAGGATCTGGTGTTTTGTTGAATGTTCTTGTTGATGTTCTTGTGTGGTGTTATGAATTTGGGTAGAATACTCAAGGTTGACTTTTTAGTTAGTAGATATCCGAGCTGGCGATGACTTCATCTATTTAATCTTTTATTTAATGTAAAAAGTAAATACGTGGAAATAGTTATGCCAGCGTGTCAGTAACAAGTTACCATATTGGTAATATAGGAACAAATTTGAATGTACATAGGTGTAGTCAGGACAAAAAAGCATGTGTGTCAAGTCGACACAAAATTAAAAATATGTTGGTATTTTATAGTTTTTACCCTAAAGAAAATAAGTTGCTACTCTTTTTGTGTTCTCTAGCCACAAAGTAAACGAAAAGCAAACTATAAAATATTTAACTACTTTACAAATATACCCTTCTAGTGTATCATATTATATACTCATCTACGTTCAACATATTAGCTACTGTGAAATAATCAATGTAAAAATTGATATTGATTGCAAAGTAAATTAAAATAGTGATGTGGAAACTAGAAGGGGGGTTGAATAATTTTTACCGTTATAAAATTAAAACTTAGATTGTCGACTTATGTGAATTCAAAAGATATACACAAGTGTATATGATAGCGATGCAATAAGTAAATAAACAAACTACGAAATGTAAGCAAGTAGAGATAAGAAAGATCAAACCGATGACACAATGATTTATAGTGGTTCAGCTATGAAGCACCTCTTCGCCCTACTCCACTCCCCAAGTACCCAACTTGAGAGTTATCTTCACTATGTCAACAAGCTCCCTTTAGGCGAAGAAAATCGTACACGTCGCTTACACTTTTTTCGATACTAAGCTAAAAACCGAGTTCTACTTCGAGATAGAACCAATCTAACACACTATGTATTTTGAGGCCTAAATACTAACCTATCATACACATATGATACACATAACACACAACACAAGCTATACAAGATGAATGATTATCACAAACGTGATGATACAACTAAACTATTAACACTTGAAGCTTGACGTCTTCTTGAGTGTTCTTCACTAAAGAGTGAAATGAGTTGATCACTTGTAATGGATTATGTAACAAGTATAATGATCAAAAAATATATAAAAGATAAAATATATATTAGAAAAATATTTTTCAAGAGTTATATAAAATGAAAGAATAAGGCTGGTATTTATAGGCAACCTTTTGAAATTCAAATATGTCTCAGGGAAACAAGACGTGTGATAAGTGTAAAATACACATATCCATTTATGCTTAAAACAACCCAAATAAACCCAAAACAGACCAAAAATGGCAAAAATATGCTTGTATTTGTGTTTTGTGTGTGCAGGTACGGATATATCAGAAATCAGAAGAAAACAATAAAAAATAAGCAATCACGGACACGAAAATCTGAAGAGTACAAAAAGAAGCCAAAGAATCAAAGCCGAAGCCAGAAAAGTCAAGCCTCAGTCAAATCCAGTCAAAGATGGTCAATAAAAGTTAACAAGGACCACAATATTCCATTTTAGCCCTCAAAGTTTTACAAAAGTACAAAAATAGCCCTTCACCTCTTATTGGGCCCTAAAAACCTTAATGGGCCCAAAACCGCTACATACCGGATTCATAAGGCCCAAGACAGAAGCCCGACTTCCCTTTTATGAAACCACAAGGGCTAAACGGCACTTTTTGATAAGTTATTTATAACAAGAAAATAAGAAAGGAAGACAAAGGCAAAATGTGTAAAATCTTCAAACCTATAACAGATTTAAACTGACAAAAATAGGCGCGAAACTAGTTACTATTCATCCATCGTCCCTTATTTTTACCTAGGGTCAAAATCAAAGGGCTTTTTGGAATTGATGGGCAAGGAAGTCTATTCAAGTGCTCTACAACCAAATGGCAGGGATAGTTCAGTCAAATCAAGAGCAATCATTGGTCTACTCAAGCATAGAGCACACGCGGCTATGAAAGAAGCACAAATTCATATGGGTTTTTGTACTAAATCACTCAGAGAACTAGCACAATGTCACATCAAAGGAATGCCACGCTGGCAATCCTTAATTGTGCACAATTTAATCCAACGTCCCACAACATAGATCAAATGATTGAAGGAAATGGAAGGCAGAGATTGAATGATTGGAGAGCAAGGCAAGAGGGCTAGAATCTTCTCCAAAAGGCTATAAATAGGCCTCACTTCTCACACACACACTATCTAGGTTTTTAGTAATTTTTAGTTTAGCTTAATTTCGTATTTTTACTTAAATGATTTGTATTTCCTTTTTAAGTAATGTAATCAGTTTCTTTAATTAATGAAATTCAGTTTTTAGAATTTTAAATCTCATTTTTAAGCTCTCATTTAAAGTCATAAGCTCTCTCAATAAGCAAATCTGTCAATTAGCCTTAATAAGCTCTAATAAGTCTATAAGCTTATTATGGAGCTGAATTAAATCTAAATCACACCTAAGCCTTAAAATCAGCTCTAAATATATATATATATATATATATATATATATATTACCTTTGCTTAAGAAGTGGAAAGCTTAAGGAAGGGGAGTTAGCAATGGATGGACTCCCAAGGATTTACACTAGCTTATTCACATGAATAAGCTAGAGCTTGTAGCTGTTATTTGAGAATTAGCTTCTGTTTAGCTGAAGTTTAAAGTAAGTTTCCTCTTAGATTCTTTGTCTCTTTACTTATTTAGCTTTAACTGCCTATTAGAGTAAAACTGCTTATTTGCTTATTCAACTAGCTTATTAGTGCTTAATTCTCTCTACTTGTGCTTATTAATCATTAATCTCCATCTGTTTTTAGTCTTATCATATTAGATCTTAGTTTTTCATAATTGTCTTAATAATCCATAAAAACTAAAAAAATATTAGTGTAATTTCTTAGAACCTGCATTCTAGCTTAATTCAATAGTTAGATTATGTTATTTAAGGTAGTTATAATCTGTTAAACATCTGGTATTAAGGATTTAATCAGTAGATTTCATTTTAAAAGATTTTTCAAAACTGCCAAGTATATAAAGGAGTGTTTGGCATAACTCACTTTGACCTCAAATAGTCAAAGTGAGCCTTGGTTTTTACTTGAGTCAGTTGTTAAATCATTAGAGATTAGTAAAAGATGAGTTTTCAAAAGTTAGATGTTAAATTTGATCAAGTTAGGAGTTAAAATTTGGGTTCTAGCACCAGGGCATTTTTCATAGCAATAATTTGTGCAAATTATTAAACCAAGCCAACTAAGGCTTGGTTAGTGCTTGTTGTGTGTTCTAACACTCAACTTGAGTGAGTTTAAGTGCAGGATTACCCTTTTGGTAACCTGCACTCTTAGTTCACACTTGTGCAAAGTGTGACAGTACTAACTTAAAGTTAGTACTGTCACTTTTAGCCTAGCTTTTAGTTAAGTTTAAGTAGGATTTAGGAGCTTAGATTCAAGTAGGACTTAGATTAGCTATAGCTTAATATAGTTTAAGTCTTTAATTTTGTTTTCTAGCTTATTGTCTTAGCTTATTTTGCTGTCAAAAGTCATAAAAAAGCCTGAAAACATCAAAAACAGTAGGAACTTAAGTAGAATCTTAATTTGTTAATTTAGCTAATGAGTCTAGATTTTATAGCTTATATAGATGAATATTAAGTAGTTTTATAAGTCCTTAAAGTCTTAAAGTCTAGTTTAGCTTTTTAAGCTTTTAAGCTCATTTGAATTTTGTGCTACTTTGGCTCATTTCCTGAGTATGCTATCTTTATCTTCACTTTCAGTTGTTTTCTAGTGTTATAAGCTTAGATTTCTTTTCATTTTTAGATTAAGCACATTATAAGCTTTCTAGATCAATTTTCCTTTTTAGATTTGAGCTTAATTTGAGCTTGTTATAAGCTGTTAAGTGAAATTAAGCCCAAAAGCCTTCTCACTGTGACAACAGCTTAAATAAGCTGTTTTAGAGCTTATAAGTTAGTTTTAGCTTATGTTTCCTTTGTTAAAGTAGCTTATTTGTGTGTCCTCTATAAGTCCTAGTATTTAGTTTTTCATAAAAGTCAAAAATAAAAAAAAAGAGCAAAAAGGGGTTAACCACACTCGAACCCACGACCTCCCACACACAACACACATGCCTTAACACCATGCTACAATAGGTCATCCGTTCTCTCTTCCTTTCATTAAACCTTTATACACAATTTGGCCTATTAAGCCAAATAAGCTGTTAAGCTTATTTCGTGCCTTATTTGTTAAGCTATGACTTTGAGCTTAATTTTCCTAGGATCCTAATAGCATAAGCTATTTTCTGTATTTTTTCTAGAATTTTTACTATAAGTTTAGTATTTTTAATCTTTTATTTTCTTTTAAAACTTTAAAAAATCATAAAAAATGGAAAAATAATCAGAAAAATAAAAATCTTTTTTATAAAATTTTATTTTAATATAAAGTTTGTAGGAAAATTAGTTTCACTTTCGTAGGGTTTAATTTGCAAAAATTCACTTTTTAAAGAACGGGTTTCGTTCCCGTTCTCGGTTTTAATTTTTATCTCTCGTTTTAACTCCGTTTTCGTTCTAGTTTTTTTTAAACTTCGTTTTTAGTCAATTAGAATACATTTAAAAAGAAAAATAAAAATTAGGTTTAATTTTGTAGAATTTAGGTTTTTGGCCTTAGTTTTAGTGTCCCGTTTCGCGTTTTTAATTAAATTTTGAAATTGTTGCTTTTTATTTAGTAGTGATAGCTTATCAAAAATATCTTTGCTTCATTCAAATCATAATCCGAACTAAAACGTGGTTTCAATTTCACTAGTCGTTGGGGAAACGACCCGGGTGATCATATTTGCCCGGTTTAATATACGTATTATATATTATATTATATATATTTTTGAGAGTGAATTTTACCGAGGGTAACTTGGTAATTTTCTTAATTGCTCTTAGGTTTATATTATATTGTGATATATTTTAGGTATATAAAACTTTCACACCAAGTTTTTGGCGCCGCTGCCGGGGACTAGTGTTTAAGATTCCTTCGTTTTTAGTCTAATTGGTTTGAAGATCCTTTCATACTCGAAAGTTTCATTCTTGTTTTATAATTCAAAAATCAAAAAAATCAATAAATATAAAAAGTAAAAAATATTTTCCTTTTCTTTTTAGTATAAGTAAAAGATAAAAAAAATCAAAAATATAAAAAAAATCTTTCTTTTTAATTAAGAAATAAAAGTCACCAATTGGTAAAAATACCAAAATATAATACTCTCAACGGAGGTATTATCATTTCAATTTCCGGTGAACTTGTTGGTTCCCAAATCGAACTAAAGATTTAACACTTGCCATTTGTGTCTCTACGAAGTACGGCTCACCTTGAAAAGCAATTTTTGTTGAAAATTTTGATTTAGAAGAACCAATTGTCGATCAAAACATTGTTGCAATGGCCAACAATCGTACCATGGCCCAAATGTTACAAGCACCCATCGAGGGGTACGAAGATGCAATAGTTGTTCCACCAATTAATGCTAATAATTTTGAGCTTAAACAACCTTTGATCAATCTTGTGCAAAGTAATAAGTTTACGGGTAGACAAGACCCTCACAATCACCTTCGATTTTTCAACAAAGTCACTTCAACGTTTAGACATCCCGAAGTTCCGAACACTTCAATAAATATTTTGCTTTTTCCTTTTTCTCTAGACGGTGAAGCCCGAGATTGGTTAGACAAAGAACCTCCAAGATCAATTCTCACATGGGACGACCTTGTTTCAAAATTCATAAACCAATTCTTTCCACCTTCGAAAACAACTTATCTTCGAAATAAAATCACCAATTTTTTCCAAGAAACAAACGAAACCTTCAATGAATCATGGGAACGTTTTAAAGGACTCCTTCGTCAATGTCCTCACCATGGTTTCTCAGAACTACACCAACTCCATACTTTTTACAATTCTTTGAATTCCAACGATCAAGATGCCTTAGATTCCGCCGCGGGTGGCAATTTCTTAGAAAAGATGCCTCAAGAAGGTTTAGCGATTATTGAAAGCAAGTCAAAAGTTCGTTACTCAAGGAGTCGTGCTAGTGATTCAAGAGTGAGTACGGATGCTCCTGTTTCTAATTCTTCACCTTCTAACAATTCTTTCGATATGCAACAAATAGCCGCTTCTCTTGAGGATAAGATGACTATTAAGATGAAACAAATGATGTATGAAATGAAAGCTTTAGTTGTTACTACTCCCGCACCCGTCAAAGCAGTTGAGGAAGTATGTGTTACATGTGGATCAAATCACAATTTTAACCATTGTCCGTTAACTCGAGGTGGAAACAATTTTCCCGTTTTTCATGACAACATCCAACAATTTCAAACCGCAGCCGTTGGCAATTTTCTTCAAAGAAACCAACCCTCCAATTTGGTAAGTCAAATGAAACCACCAGGTTTCAATCAACCGAATGTCCAAAACAACCAAAACCGTTATCAAGGAAACAATTTTAACCAAAACCATCAAAACAATCAAGGTCAAGTTTTTCAACCACCAACCAATCAACCACCGGTTTACCAAGTTCCACCATATCAGGCTCCTACACCCCAAATCCAAGGTGTTTCGAAAACAAATTTTGAGAACTACGTCAAGGCAAACGATGCGGTATTGAAGAATGTTCAAAATCAAGGTCAAAATTTGCAAAATCAAATGGCTAATGTCACGAGTTTGTTGACAAGTCTTTGTAATAATTTCAAAAATTCTGCCTCAACTTCGAATTCAGGAACTCTTCCAAGTCAAACTGTAACTAATCCTCGTGAGCAAATTAATGTTATCACCACAAGGAGCCGTAAGACTTTGGAAGGACCTTCGACTCCTCTTGTTCCTACACCAGTTGTTTCAAATCCTTAAAAAGAACCCGAATAAACCCCGGAGACGTCAACGGAAAAAGTGCAAAATCTAAATCTGGAAAATACCGCACATGTCCCACCTCCGGAGGAAGAAGAATCCATT